>WHPZ01586043.1:0-16922 GCA_016617965.1 Macrosiphum rosae
TTTTTTCCTGTTTTTTTTCCCTAGATTCCATAATAACTATTGTAATCATCCACTAATGAATAAAAGTGTGGTAGAATGAAACGCGTAGTAGTGACACATTTTTACATTTATCATTAATTCGTGGATCTATATTATCATCTACTTGAAATGTACAAATGTCCACTAGATTGTTATGATCTATACTTATAAGCAGGTGTCACATCCATATTATAGTCACATATAGATAACCGTTTCGATGAGTTCACAATTGTTATTCCATAAAATAGTGCCACGATAGTTGACGATACGAGTTGTGTTATAGTTTCTGTATACAAACAGCACTCCACGGAAATATAGGCTCGCAGGTGTCGGGTTCCCCTCGTAATTCCTGCGAACTCGATATCAAGCTGGGCATCGATAAATTACCACCATAAGTTGTTTGAGTGGCCGCGTGAAATCGAATTAAATATAATATTATCTCGTCGACCATTGTCTTGTCGTGTCGTCGACAAAAGTCGAGAGGTCGGCCCCGCTCTGGACATTTTCCGGTAGACCGTGGTTATGGCAAATGATACCACGATAATTACAGCGGCCAATCAGAATACGATCAAAGGCACACGACACGACAGACGACGTAACTGCACTGAACCCGGCTTAAAACGGAAACCGGAAGCACGAGTGTACGGATAGGAACAGAGAGCGTTCAGTGTCATTTGCGTGCCACGGGATTGTGGCTTATCGCGGAACGCTGATTGCCACTTTTGGCGGCCGGGCACATCGTTAGGTTTCCATGTCCGGTAACGAATCTGCACTGCTCATTCCATCCAGAATTGTGTATATTACACTAACGGCCACTCACTGCCACATCGTCGTGACAACTTCGGTACAGGTACTGTTATATCGCTACTAGAAACTAGAAAGTAGAAACTCCGTGCAAACCAAACCACGCCGGTATAAACGAGAGCGGTCCGTATCAGAAGCGACGCGGTTGTTCGCAAACGACGCTCCTGCGATATAGAACTTGGCTACGAATTTTGTATCGTACCGCAGCATACATTTTTTGTTGACCTAACAGCTAACAGAAAAAAATTAACCAACGATGGCGAATTGAAACTGAACCGAAAATAATATTACGTTGTCGGTGACGCGGCTCGCGGAATGTACGAAAAATCAAATGGAATTCTACTTCGGAAGGAACTTGCATTGGCGATAAAACGCGATGATACACAATGAAATCACTTGATAATCCGAATTTACATCACATGAGTCACCAAAAACTTTTTACAGGACTGTGAGTTAAAAAAGCACTGTAAACTCATTCAAATATTCACTTTCTACACTATAAGGAAATATGTACCAACGACTTCAGATCATTCAAAATTATGCAAAATAATTGACAATTATGTCAATGACTAGTATCAATAATTAATAATATTTTGAAAATAAATGTATGTTATGAAAAAAAATACATGGATACATTTCATAAATAGGTACCTAAGTACATTGTAATAATGTTCTATTCACTATTGTATGTAGTCATGCGTAGTACACTATATTGAAAGAATCCATTGTAAAATAAAAATGTATATTCTAGCTTGATTTTAATCTGTAATCTTAATTATTCAACGTATTGAATTTACATGGGATAAAGATTAAAACCAATTTTTATGCATAGGTACACTCATAAAAAGAAAGGTTATTTTTAAATGTTTGTTTTATTTTGCCCATTTAGGTCCGATTTGTCAATGGGCGAATTACACCCGAACTTGAAACTAAATCAAGATACTCTTTAGACAAAATTAATTTGAAACGTTTTCAATATACCATAGGGCATTGCCCTCCCATGTCTGATTTTCAATGGTAACAACTAATAACTGATGACTGCAGTTTGACACTCAGTTATAACTTGACACTCAAACTCAGCTTTCAACAACTATTTAATATTGAAAAAAAATACCAGACATATTGTGTCTTATCCTTACGACCGTAACTGTATCAATTGATCGAATCTCGGTTTCCTAACTTGCCTCAAAAAAATATTTTTTTATTGTTTTTTTTTTTAATAACAAATTTGTTGTTTTAAAAATAATACGAAAATATAAATCAATTGATATTAAAACGAACACAATCGTGTTAAAACAAATACCCATATAATAATCATATTATGAATGATAATTGATAAGACTAATTAGGTAGTCTAACATTACAAAATTGAATTGCTCCTTAGAGGACTTACTACTAGAAGAATCGGATTAGATAACCTAGGTGTATTCTCGACCGATATGCACCAGAGCTAGTTAAAAAATAAAAGTGGCTATATAGTTATCAACAATTTCTAAGTAGGTACCTAATTGTTTCTAATACGTGTTAATAAATAATACTAAACAACTGTGAGTGAATTGCCAGTTAAATATCATTCGACATTTTTACGAATATATGGCTAGTAACCTAACTGAACATTTAAATAAAGTTAACAATTATTAGGTAATTTAATTGTTTAGTAATCAAACAAATAAGAAATGTTGAGGTTGATAAGTAACACAAAAACAACAATGGAGACAAATCCATGTTCAAATTAAGAAACAATGTTTATAAATTCAAAAATTTTTGAAGCGTATAAACACCCAAATAAATAGTCGACAATTATATTACATTAAAAGAAAACAGCCAATAACAAAAGACTATATTAGTTTTAAAAACTCAAAAACAAGCAACAAAATAAATACTATATCGAAATAGGATAGTGTATTGTTGAAGTTTTCTTTTGTACAAAAGGTTCCATTTTCTTTGACAACAAATACTATCATTTTAAATGATGAAGAAGAGTATCATATCATTTAACCACGATTAAATTGTACACGGTAAGAGAAATTACGAATGATTAAATCCTTTATAAGACGAATTCTTAAAATAAAATAAAAGCGGTTTGTTTATAAGTTTTAACGATCTATTGTATGTCATTAAAATGAGTTTTTTGCGGCCATAAAAAGTTTGATCAACAATTACTATCAATTTAATAATATTTTATTTTATTTTCTTTGAATTTATATTGAATATAGAACTTTAACAGTAATTGTATTATTAATATTCGTGTTATTCTGATGTATATAACTATGCTGATTAAAACGTAAAGTCTAGATTATTCACACAATCCTGAGTTAATAATAGGTATTTATTATAATAATAACAGTTTTATTTGAGTAGGTAGTTGTATTTTTTTCCAATTTGAAAAATATAATATGAAAATGTTACAATAAACTTGAAAAGTGATTGAAGAGTGTAAGGATTTTTATGGTTTATAATATTATTTTATTTTTCTAATTAACGGTAGACGGCATTTGAACAATGTGTTTTTAAAAATGATACATTATTGTATAATAATTTTAGAAATATGAAAAATTGTTGTACCATTATTCCAGTATTTTTATAGTTTAGAACAAATAAGGAGTATCGAAAACCAGATAAGTACCGGATATTATAAAAATATTAAATTAGACACAAATTATACTATTTTCATAAACATTCACAATAATCTGTACATTATTGTGATATACTAAAAGTTTAAACAATATTTAGTCACAGCTTATAAGATTCTAAAATTGAATGTTTTTAAAAGTAAAATCCAATAATGCAATTCGCGAATGTAATGCATTAAAATGGTATTTGGTTTTCTTTTTAAAATATTTCATCTTGTTAGTCACAGCTATGTATCATTCATTATAGGTTTATGTTGGGGTAAGAATGGGTAGCTACGAGTTTTTATTTTCATTCAACCCAAGGTGAGAGACCAGAAAAAGAAAAATAATATGCTATAAACTCCATTATCCGATTTTTTTTTTATCCTCTCAATACTTCATACTTCCAAGCCCCGAATCAGATATCGCATATATATTTTTAGTCACATATTATTATAAAGATGTCAAATGTACTGAAAAAATATATTTTATTTTAATAGAAATATATATGGGTCACAGTAAACAGTTTTGACAGAAAAATAAAAAAACAACTTTCGCAGTTGATACGAATCGCAACTATTATTCACCTTAATAATAACAACAACAATATGAAAAAATGTATTTAAATATAAATATCAGAAAACAGAAATAAACGCAGACAAGTGTGAATGACATAAATTTCATATGATCACAATTTTTATATATATATTAAAAAATGTAACATATCTAAATTAAATTTAAATTTACTCGAATTTGATATGGTTTACGTTTGTAAGACGATGACAACACATAGATAAGTAGAATCTTCATTTCTCTTAATCATAATTTAAAATATAAAATATGATAGCAACTTATTATTATAATGATTTGATAAAATTAAATTAATACAAGAAACTATGATTCTACTTAGTATCAAATTACTATTATCTAATAATTTTATGAAAAAGGAATACTTTACATAGTAAAATGTATTTATTTATATATATTTTAATCACAGAAATATTGAAGTTTTAATTTTTTTTTTGATCAAAACGATATTATAATTTAATATGTTATTAAATTTGAAACCAGTTATAAAATAATTTATTACCCAATTTATCGAATGAAAACCTATAGGATTTCAGGACTGTTAAGTCTTTAGCCGAATAAAATAATTATTTAAGACTTACGAGTAAAATAAATTAATAGTATAATAGGTATAGGTACTCTAAATTATTGAAATCTGAATAATATAATATTTACCTATAATATGAATAAAATTTGAGTTGTTGATAATTATATTAATATTATTGTATAAAATTAATTATCAGTGGAAGTTTATTAGGTACTAATTACTATACATTTCAAAATCAAGTTATCAAAAATCTTTAGTTATTGTTTATGGACATCTATTTAATATGATATTTTGGTTAACCAACGGTATAGTGGGATTGTTTAGGCAGTAATTTATTTGTAGAACAAACGCTTTTTTAAATTTAGTAAAGATTTATTATACTAACAGTTACATAACATTTAAATCATAATAACTGACAAAATGTTATCATGTATTCCAAATAAAGTCTTTAAAATACAAACATTTAAATAAAATGTATACATTTAGTTTATAAACATGAGTTGTGGTAAATCATCTAACCAAACCAACAGGAAGTTTTTGCTTGTGCAATTTTAAGAAAGTATTTAATTATAAAAGCTGACACTGATGATTAAAAAGTTGTTGACACTAATTATATTTGTTTCCTGTAGTCATTGTTCAACTAAAATTTAAAAAAAAAACGTCCAATAGAATTATTGATGAGGCATTGAGACGAATACGTTTTAAGGATAATTAATAAAAGATTATAAAGTTTAATACATTTATTTTCTTCAGGCATTTAAGTAATGTATATATAATCTAAAATCTATACAAATAAATAAATTTATATGCACAATATTAAACAGAACACTTTGTCGAGCCAATAATAGTAATGATAATTACCAACATTAAAGGATTTTAATTAATTAATAAAAAACATGAATAATATTTTCTTCAATTATGAATTTTATTAAAAGTGTTTGCGTGGAACTTAAATAAGTTTTTTTTTAAATATTTTATAGTTGAATATTTTTTATTAAGTCTTATGAACGTTAAATTTAAAACATATTTCGAATTATAGGATACGAAAGGATATTTTAAAAGAAAACTTAAAAAATTATATCACGTTCAAAAAATATTCAAATAAATAATCGTTAAGCCTTTTAATATTTTAATCTTTAGGATTATTAAAATGAAAAATTATTCAAAAGGTTTTTCTCAAATCGGGAGTTTTCCCGGGTGCACGGCTGCCCGCTGGGTTGGTTTTTGGCAGTTTTCCACATTTTCTAGCTAAATCATAATAACATCGTAGAAAATATTATTTACTCATTTAAAGCAACATTTCAAATTACCTATTTACTGAGTTTAAAAAAAAGGGTAGATCATTATAACGCAATGCGTTAAATAATTTAATACATTTGGGTTGTGTGAATCGTTCGTTCAAAACCCCAAACGTGTTGTGATTCAAATCATCGTAGGTACTGTGTAGGCTATCGAAGTTTTCGATTTACGACAGTGCGTCATATAATTAAAGTAATAAGTTGTATAATTGTATTTATAGATTATTATATACAGAGTCGGATGAACTGAATATTACCGTTTCACATTATATTTTACAACACTTTACCTACCTGCAAAAAAAGATTCAAAAAGGATATGGGTCCCACCTAATGCATATTTAAATATTTTCAACTAGATCGGATTTATTTCCTACGATACACACCAATCACAAATACGAATCTAAGAGCCTTAGAAAACGATGATCCGGTGACAAATTTGAACACGTCTTGGAAAACTCGAACAAACTATTTGGGATTACCTTATACATAATATGGTAATATAAATCTTGTCATAGAAGTCTATAAGTTTTCTTCTCAAGTACATATAGGTGCCACTGTACCCCCAGATCTGCGTGCATAATGTTTTTTTGGGCCGAAGTTTATTTTAAATAGAAGTGAGTGTAATATTTACGACTTGATTTCAACCAGATATAATATTGGGTTGATCGTGTTGAGTCCCATTTCAAAGTCTAATGGGTGTTTATCCACTTTGTTTTTCCGACTCAACTCTAGTAAATAATAATTAGCTGTCTATTACCAACTACTCATCAGTCATCAGTATATAACTTTCTAAAGTTTATAATATTATGAAACGTACCCTTAATCATCACTGAGCTCGCCTACAATTCAACAGAGATTTTCCATTTCATATCTATATTTGAATTAATTATTATCTTGAATTGTGATTTTTATAACAATATTATTGAAATATGGAAAATCAAATACAAATATCATGTACCTATCGGATGATGTATGTATTGACAAAAAAACTTAGTTCCTATGTTGTAAAGGTAAAAAAACATCGATATTTTGTAAAACAATAATTCTTAGGTAATTATTTCGGTCGTACCTAGTTATTTGTCATTTGATGGTTATGACTTATGATTACTTACTTGATATTACTTGAATATTATGTAATCTTTAAATTACGATAAATAAATATGTCGTAAGCAAATTCACCTAATTTAAAAGAGCTACATTATACAAACCGTTTGGTGCATAAATATAATATTACGCAACACACAAAATATACCAACTAAATCAATAATAGAAAAATATCATATAAAGGTATATTTTTTTAAGTAAATATTTTACAACACGAATATAAATTTAATTGGTTATACGATATTTAATTATAGAATTTTATTTATAGAATGCGGAATTGCTTTTACATGGAAAAAATCAATTGCTCCTTAAATTCTCAAAAGTACAACATCACTAAAACAATTAAAAGTACAATTAATATCAGTTGTAAATTAAAGATGTATTCAGAATTTCAGTTATTTCATTATGCAGAACAATAATGTAGGTACCTATAAATTTATTTTATTTCATTTTGTCTTAGGCCGTTCGTATTTTCACAACATATTTTAGAAAAATGTTATTTATAACAATAATCATTTTTTCCATCATTATTTTATAATATAGGTATTTTTTTTAATTATGATTTTATTGAGTTATATTCGAGTATATTTGTTCATATACAAATTGAAGTATGAACTTATTTTAATTTAAGTTATAAATTGTATGAACATTTTACTTAACGATACTTAAGTATACAATACATTCTTTAATTAGACTTTTTTTAGATTCTGAGCATAGCGATGATTGTTAATTTTTTTCAGAATACAAAGGGTGTTTTTATTTTTATGAAGACACTTTTATAGTGGAAAAAAACTCTGATCATCAACTTTGATAGAGGTTTTATGTAAAAATTGGATCTAGTCTGTACATTTGTTAGGTTGAAATTGTAAATTCTCAGTAATTTTTAAAATAATCCAGGAAAAACTAAAAAAAAATACGAACACATTAGTTGTTAACATTTTAGTATTATTTATTATAATAATGTTTGGTAACCTTGGTTAAGTTGAATTCCTATAGTTTTCCCGTAAATTAGAAGTTTTCATTGAAATTAAAAATGTCAAACTATTTTTCGCCCAAAGTTGATATCCATATCAAAACATATTGGTAACTCAGTTTATGTTGTTTGTTTTTTTATAATAATAGATTGTCTACATAAAGACATAAAGTGTAATTTTATAAATAGTAGAAAATACTCGAAAACTTTGAATATGGTAAAAATACCGAGTTGAAAAAATGTAAAGAAAAGTACTAAAAATATCCACGTATAAACATTATTACCATGACCAAAGCGAAACTAGACCAATGCTATACATGTGAAGAACACTCACGGTCAAAAATATAATTTGTCACTGCTGAAACTACAAGCACCGAAATACCTGACAGCCTCCAAGAAGCATTAGGCCCAGACCAAAACAGTGTAAACAACGTTTTAAAATTCTTAAGACTATCAAAACTGTATGACCCAATTTGAGTCTAATGGATTTTATTTTATCTTATTGTATGCTCTTCTTTTTGTAATGCTTAACACTGTAACATGTCATATTATGTTAATCTAATGTAAACATTCATTAACCAATAATCTTGTTGATGCGGCTTTAGTATAAAAAAAATTAAAAAAGTGAGATTATTATACTTACAAACAAAATAAATTATGATTGTCATCATTGTTATACTTAAATATTTTTTTCATCAACTTTGAGGTCATTAACCGATACAATTATATTATTTACAATATTTAAGATTGTATTAAATTAGTATTTAGAGACCAGTTACATTTATAAATTTGATATTGTCTACTTTTGTCGAAGGTGCGATGCAGAGTTTCTGGAAGGAAATGACTCTATCTTAATTCGGTATATTATCAAAATAAATTCAAGAAATATGTGTTCGATTGAGATGAGTATACCACAGGCTGGCCATTAAGTTGGATCTTCCTTGGCCACAAGGTGTATGGGTGTGATGTACTGTATGGCCTATGATGTGGTTAATTATAACCCGGTATTTTCTAAATGGTTTCAGGTTTGGACCACGCTAGGATGGACTATTTGTCAATCGGTGTTTGATCTGATTTTATCATTTTGTAAATACTAAATAGTATAACATCGGTTTTGAAATTTAACAATGTGATTGAATTTATTGTAACTGAATATAGTAAATCATAGTACGGGGGAAATGGGTCTTAATATTCAAAATCGGGGACAAATGTATAGCTTATCTGACTTTTTTTTTACCAGCTTTTCAATTAAATTTGCTAAACATATAACTAATTGATAAAATATAAAAAGTACTAAAATTATCCAACAATAATCTTCAAAAGGTACAATAAAATAAAAATTCTGGTAACCAAAATAATGAAAATTATTTTATTTTTATTTTTAAGTTATGATGGACATTGATACGTTTTTAGCATATCGAAATTCATCTTTTAATTCTATATGTGCAGTTTAAACTTCAGAAAAATATAATATTATCTTTATTGTATTTTCCTCTGATATTTTATATAAAATAAAAATGTTTAATACATTATCAACTATGTGTTTAATATAAACCTATTAGGTATCATTATTATTATCACGTACCGAAAATATAATTGATGGTCAAATAACGGAGCTTGTTCTATTAAATTAAAGTAACATTAAATTACTTACAAGTTACAATGGACTTCAGAAAGTTTTAATAAAAACTTGGGCTTGATATCAATCAATTTTCTATCTTATTTTTAAGTTTACAAAGTTTCAGTCTAATAAAATGAATAAAAAAAAATTAATATCGACTTGTCATATACAATTTGAATTCATTGACTTATGGCTTTCATTATCACTATTAAAGAAGACTATTATATAAATACATATAATTTTTATCATTTTTAAATATATAATATCGTATATCATCATATTATCTTATACAGAGGACAGTTCATTAAATTATTTTTAAAACTAATTTAGACTCTGACAATCATTAATTATTAGACAATATACCGAATTAAGGCAAAAACACCGACTTTCAGAAGCTCCACGAGAAATCCTCGAACTTTCAACAAAGGAAATCAATACACTAATTAAATATTCAAATTTATGAATGAAACTGGCGCAGCAAATTTAATATAATCACAATTGTTAATGTAAATATAATAAAGTTGTATCGCTGATAACTTCGTCGTTGTTGCCAAGCAAATATGTACCTATCACATACTATTATTGTAAACCATGGACATAATACAAAATAAATTCGGTATTGTAAATTTATTTTTATTTAAAACGGATACCTCCTCTAGCATTATAAATAAAAATAAATTAATATATTTTATTTTCCATAAACACTTGTGACGTAAATGGAAGTGATTTTTAATTATTGTGGGAAAATGTAAATGTTTTCATATATAAATAAAGAAAATGAATAACAACAGACGTCATTAATTAATGAATTTTTACGCTTTTCCATTGTTATGAACAAAATCAATCTAAAACAAATTGTATTCATTGTTATACGCCTATTAGATAATTTAATTTGAATTTGTAGGATGGCTTATTTTGTTCTTATTATACTAATTATTTATTTAATAGTTTGGTTTGATAAATTATTAAGATTTCCAACTCAAAAACATTCTTTTTACAATTATTCAGTTCTAAATGTGAACCTTAGTATGTTGATAAAATTCATGTATTTTGAACAATTTAATGTTGGTATGTGATATGTTATCAATAAAAAAAAAACACAATCGACTTTACGTTCTTTATACATTATACTGCGGAAAGAAATACAATTAAACTTGGATTGCATTTGGTGTAGGTAACTCTCTCATATTCAGAAACGTATTTAATAATATTACATGTACAATATTATATTTTGTTTTCAATGAGAATTGTCATTGACTTCTAGAGCGTTTCCTGAAAGCCGGGAAGATCCAATTATGGAGTATTATAATTATCTGTTATTTCTTATTGTTCTTGATACTACAAATATGAAACTCTCACGAGACTGCGTTCTAATCTACTATTCAAACATCACACTACCATAAATTGAACACTATCATCATAATAGTGTTTAATTTATACACAATCGATACACCCACCTATGTCTGCTATGTGTAATTTGTAAAGCATTTAGTTTTCATTTGCTAGCGCCACTAACAATTAATATAAAATTTTTATTTAAATCTTTTGGTGAGTTTTACATATTATTCAGAATCAAATATTAGACTGTACCTGTTTCAATAATCTATCACTGCAATCACATTTTTAATTAAATAAACATGACGTATTTTTTCAAAGTAATTTTATTCGATAAAAATTTAAAAAACAGTTTGGTGAAAATTAAGCAGTCGTGTTCATAAAAAATAAAACGCATTTAATCCACGATTGTTATATTATACGAATATATTCATTCGAAATTGTTTACGGAAATTCAAATGATATGTAGGTATACCATAGGTCACTATTTATAGTGCCCCGTGTTAGTACAACAATCAATTATTCGTTTATAAATAATAATATGTAAATCGCTATAAATTTTATAGGGATTCGGAAAATCTCAACCGACAAAGGTCGTGGTTGTAAAACGATTATACTTTAGTGTAATCATTCCATTATGTGGTGGTGTATGCACAAAGGCTTTAATACAATGTGCGCGCACACCAATGTAAAAAAATTCTTTTGTTTTAAAACCTAGTTGATTTATAACGGTTAACCGGGGCGAAGAATTGAAAATAATGATCACCATTTTCGAGTGTAAGCACTTAAATAGCAACATATAATAATAATAATAAAGTCTTCAACGGTCCATATAACATATTATTATTATCTGACGCGCTTTGCGAATAGCTTGTTGTTATTTTGCATCGATACTATTAAACGCATATAGGTATAAACGGACACTAAACAATATTATGTTGTGTTGATGATGTATTATAGTGAATATATATTATAAACGCCCATGTATATATATATATTGTATTGTTGTTTTTTTTCACATCTGGGTGTATTATCTAGACCACTCTAAATCAGAGTCAACGAAACGGAAACAAATGGGCCTAGGAGGGTAGCTCGTTGAATTCGTGGACATTCATCATCTAATAAAATAACGTTTCTCCGACATTTTACAGTAAATTAGGTTCGTTGTATGTAATGAGTACCATTCATAGAAAGTTTACCACCATCCTCTAGGATTGCCGTAACGACGTACCTAATGTTATATAATATACACATATAATATATATTATGTGATAATATTAGACTTGTAGTTTAAACAGAAAATTATTGATTAAAAACATAATATGATTTAGTTAAAATGTTACACTTTTAAAGTTTGAAAGTAAACAATTTGATATGAAATAAATAGTATATGATGAACCCCGTATAGGTAGGTATACATACTAATTATACGATTGCACGTACCCATCTAGATTGTTAACTTTTTTTTATTTAATTTTGAAAATCATCACCTTGACAACTTTACTTGCAAAATTAATAATGTATTTCATCCTCAAAACTAATCGTTCCTAAAATTGTTCTTTGTTGTATAACTACATGCATATAATCAAATAACAAAACATGTTCATCCATTAACAATTCTCATTAAGTCACAAATTGCAATGAAAATAATCAAATTTTCAATTATTAATAACTAAAATATTTTGTGACAAACTTATTGTAATATTATGATTAACAGCAGTCTTGTATAAAATACTTTTGAAAAAGTATTAAGATACTAATACTAGTATCTAAATAATAATATTCGAATAAAAAAATATTAAAAATACTTTTAAAATACTATTATAAAAATGTATTTTATGAATACTCACAAAGTATTTGGATAGAAATACAAGTATTTTTTTTTAATTTTATGCTATATTATATATATGTATATTGTACACTAGTATAGGTACCTATAATGTTACTACTTTCCATAGATTTTAACAATTACTATAACATGTCTGACTATTTAGAGATAAACACATGTTCACATATTTCATTCTGCATTCAAATATATTTCAACTAATATTGATTAAATTTTAATGAAAAAAAATAAAATAAAAAGTGGTTAACTTACTTAATAGTAAATTAATATGGAACTATTTTAAAATTATTAGATTTTCAGTTTTTTTAAAAAATTCTAATACAGAAACTATATAAAATTTAATGTGGTATTTATGTGGTAACATTGTTATTACCTACTTTTGCTATACAAAAACATAGTATTCGTTTTCAACGAAAACAATATTATTTTTATCGATGTCAATTTTTTTTGAAAAATAATAAATTAAAATTAATATAACGGACTTGATGGTATTTTAATACAAGTATTTAAATTTTGGTAAAAATACAGTTAAATAGTATTCAAAATACTTAAAAAATACATAAAAATTGTATTTAGAATACCATATAAATACTTGTATTCGAATACTTTACAAGACTGAATTTAACAGACAAAATCATGTTTGATAAAGCTGTCATTATTAAAACTATCGGATGTGAATAATGATTCACAGTAGACGTTTCAGTATAAAAGAAGAATATATTAGGATATTGGTAAAAATATTTCTTAAAGAACCACCAGGATTCAATTGTATCAGTTCAATTGTAATCTAAATTATTTTCGTTATGAACATTTTAATAATTATAAAACCCGGTTTTTGTTTAATATGGAGATTCTAAAATTAAGTACGGTTAAAAAAAAGCATATAATTATTGTTGTATTCAATTTAATTGTATTCGATATCGAAATTGCTGTTGATATATTATAATATGTATAATATACAAATTAAAATTAAAAACCAATAGATTTTTGACACTTTAAAAAATGTACAATGTGCATACGTATGCGTACCCAGGCGAGTCACCTATATAACCTAACACAGAATTTAAAAAAAAAAACTTATAACACATCAAAAAATGTAAATTTAAAATAATCGATCAAAAATGTATAATAATATGTCTTCGAAGGATTATTATCATTACGTAGGTATTGCACTATAACGAAAAGTCGTGTTTGTTAAAAATGGGTGCTTACGCCCCACCGTTATTTTACAGTAAAATAACCTTTTTGGAGTACCATGTGTTTCCAATTACCAATATTTTCATAATCGAGCCCATATAATGAAACTTTCGAAACGCATCGGTTGGGCTTTCTAACTAACGATAAATGTGTAAACAGTGACAAAATAAAACATCATCGTATGCTGGACGAAATCTAATACGATATGATAGCATTATTTTATATGAGTACTTACTTGAAATAGGTAAGAATGGCAATCGACAGCAGGAGTGCAATGAATGAAACCAAGTACCCGGTTTGGTAGATGGTATTGATTTGTTGTGTCCACTGTAACATAAAACATAGTATTATTATGAGGGATGTTTGATTATGAAAATAGTGTACAAATGACGCAGTCCGCAGATGTGTATAATACCACAATAATCGGAACGAATTTTGTAATGTACCTATACGAAATATTATAAATGTAGGTATAAATTAAAACGATCGAAATTCTATTCTTAAATTAGGTAATCACTCGACAGATTGATCAAAAAACCAACGCATTGATCATAACAATTATACACAAAAACAGTGTCCAAATATTTTATGATTTATAATAATATTATATAAATAATTCGTAATCGAGGGAATATTATATCGTACTGGGCGACGGAGTGGCCGAACTACCTAAGGCGTCGGTTGAGGGGCACACCGGCACCGGTTCGAACCTCGGCGGAGTTTTTCTTCGGGCAAATTCACGGTGTCCGGAGAGAAGTGCCGCCACCGCCCCCCCGCCCCGGCAGATACCCACGGGTGCCCACTAAGAGATCTGCCAAAACTACACACACGTGTTTACAACTACAGTTCCACAGTTTAAAAACCACCCAATGATGGCCTTTTAACTAATAAAAAAAAAAAAACTAATTAATTATATCGTACTATAATATTATGACTATATATGACGTGATTCTCGTTTTTTATCTTGTATGGGGACAGACGTGAATCTAAACGTAGATAATTTGTTGGACTAATTTACAATTTGTTTTTGCGTTATATTCAAAACGTCGTGTTCCAGACCGGTGTCACTGATATTATCGGGTCCGCGTCATGGTCCGCATTTTGAAAAGTGATTTTGCTAAAAAAAAATCATCGACTACCCTCGTAACTATAGATAATAATCCATTTAGAACATTTTTTTTCCTCCTAACACGATCAGCTAAATCGTTGAAATCGAATTGCATAGAGATAGATGGAATTTGAACGATTTAGAGAACGAAATCACAAAATATGCAATCAACACACGGTTAATATGTGATTGCTATTAGTAACCGCGTTTCAGCACTCATCCCGATTAAAGATAAGAATGTTCCTGGGCTCCTGGCCAAAGGCATGATAGAGGGTCGATGGGACTCTAACATAAACGATGATACCCGAAAGCTTTTCCATTCCAATTAAATATTAATGCAGACAACCAAATCCTAACTAAAACTGGTCGCGTCTAACGCCAACTGTGGTACCTATACATATTATATAACGTGGTGAGCTTTGAAGTCAATAAGCCTTATCTAAGTCGCATTATCGAATCACCGATCTATTTAGCCTTGATGTGAAAACACATTTTTTGATTACATTATACGAATATGTATCTCGATTCTCGACGCTCATTTATTGCCGTGCATAGCAACCAGCCCAAAAAAAAAAAACCAATCGTATGTGAAAAATGCAAAATGTATATTTCCCGTCGCTCTATCTTGGAATGCCGTGCAGTTTTTCTCGCAAAAAGACAATTTTTCAAACGGCTATTACGAGGTTATTTATTTACGTCGCGTATATAGTACCTAGTGGTATCATGTGGACTATATATTATTATAATAATAATAATAATATGTAGTTCGAGTTGCGATGGACTTAGAATCGGTTTACAAAAGAAATATTTGTCACGGGATCATTGGCGGTCTCCAAACAACGGACGACGTATTGTATAATGTCGTAACATTGCGACCCATATAATATGTCCAAGGCTCAGTCGTACACTCAACAGGAATGGAATGCCTTCCTGTTTTCAACTAATGTATCTCTTGGGTCCTTCCGTTTTTTAAAGCTAAGGTAGGTAGTCTTATAAAATATATGCGATGGTCTACGGTGCCGACTACACCGCAGTTGGCATAAAGTACCTACTATAATTATAACACTATATTTGTAAATCCAAAACCGTCACGTTCACAATATCATATGTAGGTCATCAAATATTTTTTTATATAAAATGAGATACAATAAAAGTAATAATGTTATCAAAAACGGGCGAAAAGTCATTATTAAATTGTTTATAATTATACATATTATTATGCATTTCAATGAAATGCTACAGCCTAATGTGGAGGTAAACAATAAGTGAGATGCAGCCGCGGACTGGTAAAATAGGGCACGGGATGCTACACAATTTAAAGTGCGAATAACAAAAATTGTTGTGGAAAATTTAAAACATGTACCCAGATTATTTATAAAATATTAATATAAGTACCAAGTTACAACAAACTTTCAATCAAAATCGTACAATATTATAGATTAATAATATTTATAATCGTAGGTTGGTAACGATCTGCTGTTCATTAGGTGTCTAGAGTCTTTTTAAATATATAATAAATAATATTAGGCAAACATATTTTAGGGCGAGGGATGATGTAGCATACCAGCATGCCCGGCAGCCCGCGCCTGACGAGACGATTGCCAACTGTTTTGTGTGCCCTATGTATCCATATGTACAATATAATTTTAACGATCTAGTGACCTTTCTTATTATTCCTAGTGTTCGGTTTTGAAAGTACTAATATAAGGTTTGAAAGAAAAATGTAAACTCAAACGTAATATATACTGCAGGAGGCAGGACTTACTGCTGTAATATATATTTGTATATGAAAAAAAAAGTTACGTCAATTCCGAAAAGATTTCCAAATCATTGAAGGTTTCAACAATTCGATGACGGGCTTAAAAAGCTGATATTCAAACTATTATTTTGTA
>WHPZ01586043.1:16972-27211 GCA_016617965.1 Macrosiphum rosae
AAAAATGTAGACTCAAACGTAATATTATACAGGAGGCAGGAGTTACTGCGGTAATATATATTTTTATATGAAAAAAAAGATACGTCAATATTCCGGAAAGATTTCCGAATCATTGAACGTCTCGACAATTCGATGACGGGTTTAAAAAGTTTATAATATTCAAACTATTATATTGTATCAATGACGGGTAAAAGTTGAATGAGTTTTTAGATTGATACGAAATAGTTCCATTCGAACAATTGGCAATTGCATTTATTTCGTTTATACAATGCGTTTGAACAAGCGATAAACAAATAGTCGACCCTGTAACTCGACAATTTGTCTTACAAACGCGTACCTACCATATATCGATTGTCCAGACATGTTGGTGCCTATAATATATAAGTTATAAAATGTGTACTGTGGTTATTGTTGAAGACGGAAGTTTTGTTCACAAAGACGACACGGGAAATTAATTTCATAAATCAGTTTGTTAATTTATAAACCTTTACACAGTGTAACCTATACCTACGTCTTGTCACGGTGTATAATAAATTGTGGAATATGCATTAAAATTATATAATTATTTCCCCAATTTAAATGGATGGCAGTTCCCTGGTAGACTATACCAGGGCGGCGTAATTAGGTTTCGGTTCGGTAAGTTTGATCCCGACCTCGGTAGGACACAACCGCACCTTTGTTCCGATCGCCATAGGTTTCTTCTTCATCAGCACGAGACGATAACTAAAAGTAACCGACTACCTATATCGTGTAAAATAATATTTATAAGCCCGTGAGCTGTGGCTTATTTGCGGTGATAGGGACGGCGGGAGTAGAAAATATATCAAACAAAAAGACTATATTATCATACTATCGCATTATGATGACCATCATCGGTGTTCTCTGGATAGAAATGTCATTATAATATATTTTGATCACGGTGAAATTAACCACGGTAAACATAAAATATACATGGAATGATAAAAAAGTATTATTATTATTGCGTGTGTCGCGGGCTTTGGAAAACAACAACGATTTGTGTTTTATATTTCAAACGTTTAAAAAGATTAAGTATGTACCCAACGAATGTACGAGAATCGCTATGCCTACAATTTTCACCACTGTATTGCGGGTTTCCATATTATTGCGTTCAAAACAGTGTACGACTCGACTTTTTGGTCACAAATCATTATTGGCCGATTAAACAATAATTATTGTATGAAGATTGCGTATGGATCTTAACTATAATATAACATGATGTATCTATCGACACTTATTCGAAAACGTGTTGTAGTTATTATAATACATAGGTATATATTATACTATACGAGATGGCGAGTAATAATAAAACATACATCTCGAACACAATTTATGTCGTTCGTTTAAACTTATTCAATCATTATTGTCGCACGGCGAGTTAACAATAATACAATAATAGCTGTTATGAAACCCGTTGGTCGTTTACAGCCCCGCTGTTTGTCCTAAGACATAATTTTCCACCGATTACGACGTGCGTCATCATTATTTATGCGTAAAATAATTTTGACTGTTTTATCACAGAGCTATAGGGTATCATATTATAGTGATAGCACACCCTCGGTGCTTCCACGCCAACTACCCAGGAACGCAATAAGTATTATATAAGTAATATTTACGAGTAAATCTTGACGTGTAGTAAATTGTTATAATATTATCGATTAATATTCGGTCTAGGGGTATAAAATTAGTAATGCGCTCTAAATACAGACGACAGTGGGTCGTGGCGGAGTAATCATTATTAATTATAGTGAGGGATGGAATATACTTTGGAAAACTTTATGTCGACAAGTTATATTTACTCTCCGATAGTGAAAATAATAAACAACGTTTTCAAAACGAAAAAATAAACATTATATGTAATATAATAGCAGCATTTTACATTTAATGGCGCTGTAGTTTATTCTGAATGACATTACGAGGTTTTTTTTTTTTGTTTTGCATTTAAACTACAATTATCTAAATTGTGTATAGTATATATTATATACAATAATAATATACACAGTGTATGGTATATATTATATACAATAATAATATACACAGTGTATGGTATATATTATACAATAATAATATATACAGTTTATATTATACACTATGAAGTATGAAGTCTGCAAAGTAATTCAATACTTTCTAACAATAATTGTCCATATACTCACGTACTCACAATATGTGCAAAACTTTTTTAGGGACCTCTAACAATTCTCCATCATGGGATAATTATAACGTACACGGGATATGTGTTTGTTCTCTCATCCGACCGTGGAGCAAACAAGAAAATAATGGTAGAAACTCAGTACCATAGTTATTATTATTCGTGTAGAGCATAATTAGCAAACGATGTGGTCAAGTTAACAGTTTTTTTTTTTTTTTAAATAATGAATTCGAAACGTTTGGAAAGCTAACGAGATTCGTTGTGTGAAGCATTCGTAAGTATAGGTACTATAAAACATGACATCGTGGTTTCAGGAATTATTAAATTTTTATTAAACATTAATATACCGTGATACGAGTACGCATCGAATGACAAATTTAAAAGGCAGCGATTTCGGGGTGAGTACGATTACAGTAAAAACTAAAAACTTATAAATTATACAGAAAACCGACTTTTTTTAAAATTTCAATCGGGAAATTTATAAGAAGAGGGTTAAAAAAAAATATACCTTTTTCTGCTAAACACGCTCGAGCACTGTCGTTGGTCGATATAATATTATGGTAGGGTTCGATTTATTGTTATTATACACGGGGACTTATCAGTGGAAACCCGACGACGATGATGGCGATGATAACGAGGATGATAATATTGTAATCTGTGAAGTGTATATTCGTCGGACCACCGATGTCGGAGATTATAACAGTGTGGCTGTTCCGAATTCGCAATATCCAATCGAATATAATAATAATTAATAAATAATAATGTGTAGGCACGCATATTATTATGGCTATACATATAAAACCTGACAGGATATTGAAAAAAATGATAGAAATGTGGCATATTTATTTTGAACACGCTGTCATTTAACTCGAACAATATTAACACATATTTTGTTAAATCATTTATATAATATATATACCTATGCAGAATAATTTGCAGAACATTCAACAACGCCCACTGTTTCAAAAACAATTGAACTCCTTTCGGTGTTTTGCTTGAAAAATTGATCCAAAATTGTGTACCTACTGGTCGTATATTATTATTAAACTTATACTATATACTTTTACACAAAAGAAAAAAAAAGTAATTGGCTCCTATAGACGCCCATTATGCGCGGACTACAATATTATGTGAATCAGACTATACAGAGTGAGACAGCTGTGCAGTTTAAGGCGAGATCGGGACAGTGGCGCAACTATAGGGGAGCTGCGGTCGATATAGCATATAAATCATCAGGATGACTATGGCTTTGAATTTCCAGTGAATTTTGGTACACGTGAAATTATTTAATTTCAGTCAATTGATTAAAACGTTTAGTGGTATTTAAAACTCGATTTATTAAGTGTATCAAAAACAATTGAACTTCTTTCAGTGTTCTGCTTGAAAAATTGATCCAAAACTGTGTACCTATACTGGTCGTATATTATTTTCTTTTGCAGAAAAGAAAAAAAAAATGGCTCCTAAATTCCCATTATACGTGGACTACAATATGTGAATCAGACTATACAGAGTGAGACAGCTGTACAGTTTAAGGCTGGATCAAGAAAGTGGAGCAATCATAGTGGAACTGCGGTCGATATAGCATAAATCATCATGACTGGCGTTGAACCTCTAGTGAATTTTGGTACACGGGAAACTATTTCGGCATCTGGGAACAGTGGGAACTATTTATAATATTATTATACATGTAGGTAGCTATACGGTTATAATCACATACGATGGATTATGGATGGATGGACCTAATTAGATCTCAAGAAAAACAAAACTACCTAATATATAATATATACTTCTCGATGTTTTTAACAATATACACGCATTCCCACAACTGCCGATTGGATATAATATTATGTGCACTGTTATGGTCGTCAATGTCACTTCTGATCAAACCTATACTGTGTGCTGCTTTTGGATTCAAATAAAAGGTATTGTAAATTTCAGTCATTTTTCTGACATGGTTTTGCAGCGAGCTCATTAAATCGCCTACGCCGTCCAACGTCGTCGACTGACATATTTATAGATTATATCTATGCATATTATATATTTATATGTATTATCGTTATCGACGACGAAGAACACGGGAATTTCTCACAAATCAAATTCATTATGCCTGCCATTGACTAAATAAACGGTCGATTGGACGGAGTCCACCGTGGTGCCCGAACACAAATCTCGGTTTAACGATGAAAAGTATTATTAATTATAAAAAATAATATCATATAGGTATAGGTACACTGTCAGTTTTGCGTTAAACAAATATTATAAAAACCAGTATTGACACGTTTCCAAACGACTTAATTTATACTAAAACGCGTTGTAGTATTTAAAAGTCGATTTGTTTTTATTTCAACGTGTGTTTTATTATTATATCGTAGGTTCGCATTTGGTCAGAACTACTGATCGCACACCGCCACCTCGCAGGCTGCAGCGGCACGTGTGATTCAATACGAATGTTTGTCCATTAACGATAAAACACATTCTGTAATTTAAAAATTGCTGCAGTCAATCACGTGTCGACTAGTACATAATAAATGGCATCGCTGTTTTGAAATTTAAAACCGATTCAATTCTCATTTTTACAAAATAAAAAAAACCGTTTAAAAAACGAACGACGCCGTCCGATTAATCCACTATGGACGAATGCACGAGCTTAATCTCCCCATACCACACAACGTTTATTAACACATAATATACTATTGTCTATTATATATTTTGTTTTTAAAATTAAATCTAACTCTGTTGTATGATCATGATATATATATAACAGATTAATATTATTATTATGATATTATGATTTGTATTCGATATGATAATAATATTATACCTACTCGTATTGCTGTGTTAACATTCCATTGTTCAATTTTTAGTTATTTATTACCTAAGCATTTAATATTTGATATAATAACTGTTATAATATATTATAACACATTTTCGCATAATATATTTTTAGGCAAAAATGGATGCCAATTTATGGATGGAGATTAGAGGACTTGTTGCGTGGTCGGGAAAAATGTTTGGGGTAGTTATATAAATTATTTTTATTTAGTATGTATATTATGTATACATACTATATATATGGTCACCTTTACTGATTTCGGGGTTTAACCCTCATAATACTGCCTTTGTGGTGGAGGAACGAGAGCGGGTGCTTGCAAATGTTTGCCCCGGGGTGCCAAATGGCGGACACGACCATAAAGATTCGTCGTCTTACAAAAACAAGTTATTATAGGTATACTACTATTGAGTACGTATTTAATAAGCAATGTATACGAAATTGTATTTATGATTTTTATAAATAACAATTATTTATTTCTAAAATATAATTTTTTCGTTACCAAAAATTATTTTTAGAGAATAAATTAGGTAGACCAACTTTGTTACCAGCGTTGGTTGTAATATTCAAATATTGGTAATTGTCACGAACTCTGTGCAACCCATAATTAAACGAATTTTCGATGTTGTCATTATAGGTCCGGAACACATTTTGAATAATTCATTTTAAATAATATCCTCAAATGCTACTCATAAATGCGAATTGGCTAAATATATTGCAAGTGACCCAGTTTGTTGATTATTATATTTATACATAATGTTTTAACCGAAAAATAACCCTTGATTTATGTGGTGTGCTTACATATTATTATTATGTACAGTAAATAGTTTCTCAACTTCAAAATCAAGGTATTCAAATTTAAGAACCCGCGGACGTACCAATTAGGGTTAAATACTTATAAATACGTTATACTGAATATTAATGTGTACATATTATATTTGTTGTTTACGTACCAACCAAATGCGAGTACAGCGAATAGAAAAGGGTGAATTTCGATAGTATTAAGTAGTATTATTAGTATTAAATAGTTACAATGAGTAGGTATTTATATAGTATTGGCTGTGTAGCAATGTAAAAATGTATTACGTACTTGTTTTTACTAAACTCAGCTACAACAATAAGTATACTAATATTTAATCTCAACAGTTGAATAGTAAGTATAACAAAAAAACAATCAATAATTATTATTTTGTAATTTTTACTTACATATTATTATGACTACAAACAAAATATGCCCAAATGGCCAAAATTCAGTGTTTTTCAGTAGTAAAGAAACGAAACGAATGTGTGACTGTAACGACATTCTTTCATTTGAACGCGTTATGTGATTTCGTTTGAATTTGTAACAAAACCGTAATGATAATATACGTAGGTATTTTTGAAAAGTACAAAATATGTATTATTTGAAATTTGAACTGGAAAAATTAAGTTTTCGATGTTGTTGACAACATATTTAATTGCACTGTTATTTATTTGTTATTACTTATAATAATAAATAATAAATAATAAATATCCAATAGAAAATAATGTAAATTCGACTTAATGCAACGGTGGCTATAGTAAAAAAATTATACCTACAATAATGATCTAGTTTATTGAAATTTACCAGAAACGTAAGTCACCTTAAATATTGTAAATATCAACTAACGGACTTTACTTTAAAGCAATATAATAAGAGCATGCATTGTTACTAGGCGAGTAAAGTTAAATTGTATGGGTAGTATGAACGTTAATATTATGAAGAATAAAAATATCATCATTGCACCGATTTTCAGATGGTGTATTAAAAACAATTTATAGTTTGCAATCGAAAACGTTCAAAATACGAAATTGAAAATATTGACATTCTATACAAAATATATTTGGTTCATTTTGCAACGACAAATGTACAGTTGTTGTATATTCAGTTAACTGATTTTATATTTTTATGTCAATAACTTCCGAGTTATTTGCCATCGATACATTTTTATTTTTGATTAAGACACAAAAACCTTTAATCATATTATCAAATACTTAGGCACCTAAATATTATTTATTTTATCATATACATCGTAATTTAAACTGCGATGAAAAATTAAATTATAATCTAGTTCTCAAAATGGTATTTAACTAACTCGTGTAGATTGTTACACGGAAAATTATTAATCATATATATATATATATTAAATATTGGTACATTTCAACATTTGACTATATATTTGTTAAACTTTTTGATTTTATATAAATAATGTTAAAACATTATTTTTTGTAAATAGCATTGTGATATTCAGCAATTGATAACAGTTATTAAAAATTATCGAGTTTCAATATTATCGTGAACATTTCATTCATTAGATTTGTTCAAACTTAAAATAATTTTGAATTACTTAAATTACACAACTGAAAACACAAGAGAAAATATAAATCGACCAACCGAATGTTATAACATGTATAAACTATGTAATTAAATAAATATCTGTTTATAATTTGTATTGGTTTTTTTTTTTGTTGGTAACCTGCAGCATATGCTACAGATGTCATTGTGGTTAATGTTAATTGTTATTATTAAATCGGTTACCATACATTTAAGCATTAATTCAAGAATAATTTATTTAAAACGCAAGTAAAATTTTTCTTTTTTGCGTTTTAAATATATTATCAATGTTTGGATTAAAAGTTTAAAGTACCTATGCAACATTTAAATTACAAATTCTAATTAGGTAACAATTGATTTTAACGTTGTAAAAAAGGGAAGTGCACTTTTTTACATTGTCTATATGACAAAGAAAAATGTAGGACTCCCATACTTTATTATATTTTAAGTTGTATGCACCTGTGGCGAGCGTAATAGAAAGAAATGACAAAAAAATTAATCGACAATGTAATAACTTTGATTCTAATCATTTTTTAATTTATATTTAATATTATTATGATTATGGTTGGGTAATTGTATTTCATAATATATAGTTAAGTTATACATTAACAAATACAATTGCAATATTAATAAGAACAAGAGTTATTTAGTAGTTCATTAATTAAATCTATCAGTTATTTCTGTTTAATCCTGTACATAAAGCTTTTGAAAAAGTACCTAAATCAATTAAACTTAACAATTTAATTGAAAAACCTTAATAGATTTTTAAATATTTAGGTACCATTTATACTTTAGATGCTTCATAGTTAGAGTTATAGTATATTGTGCATTGGTCATCATTATTGGATGATGAAAACTTAAAACTTTCAATTTTTCAGGTTACAGCATACGATTAAAAGTAATCAATGAATAAAATGTTAAATATTTAAAATTAATAAAAAGTAATATAAGCTAATGTGTTAAAAAATATGATTTTATGACTGTCTGAACCTGTTTCTAGTTATAGTACAGCTAAAAAGTTAGATCTTATACCTAAACTTAAATAAATCTTGTATTACTTTTAATTTTTACATATATTTATTTTCTAAATAATTTATTAAACTTAAATAAACAACTACATGGACTTAGAAAGTGATTGTAATATTTTATTGTCATATTTTTCAAATATCCGATATAAAATAATATACCATAATCATTAATCAATGCCCAATGGTTGTAGATTTCAGTACATTGATGAAATTGGTATTGTACAAAACTGTAAAAGTATAAAGTGTTTATAAGATTTCAATACTCAAATTTTAAACTAATAGCAGAAATACAATAAATTTATAGACTTTTTTATTTAAATATTTATAGATAACTGTTTATTTTTTGCACATATTTTTCAAAATTCAGGAATTTATATTTATGTTACCAATAGGGCATAGGCAATAGCTTATAATAATGTATAGACATAATTTCTTATATTTTCGTTGCACCTGTTGATCCGGAATTAAAAAAAGTGTAAAATGATTGAGTGCAATATAATATATTTGTACATCCAAGTAAGCCACAACAACACACTATTATGAATAATGAATATTGTGATTATCTGTTAAGCAAATACACAAAAATCATATCACTGTTATTAGGTATACATCTATACATAATATCTACCTAAACGGTTTGCGTGTACTGTAACGTCTATAACCAATAAATTTAGCTTTGATGCAAAGTGCGTTGCAATCTTTTACATTTATATTTTACTTATCCTATATTCTAACTTCTGCGAATTGTTTCAATCTTAGTATAAGAAAATCTTCCAACTTGTTTACACTTTTCAGTTCTGTTTTCGTAGGTAAGCATGCCTAGGTATACAAAAAAAAAAAATACATCAAGAGAATTTCAAGTCCTATAGGTACCGTAGGTATATATTTTTTAGTATAAAAAAATAACTGATATCGTTAGATGAAAAATCTTTATTTTTCGTTTAAATATACTTACAGTTTTAGATTCTGAGTGGAACGATGTATTGATTTTACAATGATGTGTGATTTTTTTTATTTTTTTTTTTATTTGTGTCTGTGTACACGATATAAGTAGTCGAAATAATGCTTCGATTTTCAACTTCAGTATCTTGTTCGATTGGAAAGTGAATATCGTTGGTGCATTGGGCAGGTCAAAATATAAAATTCGCAGTAATTTTCAAAAGCGCCAAGAAAAACAAAAGAAAAATTAATGAAAAACTGGGATTTTTACGCAAAATCGAATTTAGTTTTTGTGTAACTTTAAAACAAATGTCCGTAGATACATGACATTTTCACCGGTTGTTTATATTTGAATTTCCTATACACGATAACATATTCAAAATATTTTGAACTGTTTAGGGACATTTTCAGTTTCCAATTTTATTAGTTTTTTTTTTATGAATATCAATTAAATTTTATTTGTTGAGTAAAAATACTTAAAAATTGAATAGAAGGCTCAGAGTATATTGTTTCAAAGGCAGATGAAAAATATTATAAATCCTTAGTCACAGTTTTTTTTTATAAGCATTTAAAGTTAAATAATTGACAAAATATGGAAAAATCACGAAAATTAGCAAATTAATTTGAGTTAAGAATTTTTAAAAATTTTTCTTTTTAAATCTAAGGTTTTAAAATGTAATACAAGATTCCTTATAAGATTATCTGCCTTTATCAAAAAAGAAATGTCTATAAGAAAGTCAAATTAAATTTTTATGAACGTTTAAAATTCAAATTTTTACTAATTCAAATTCACTCGATTCCTCATGTAGCGATTTTCTTATTTTGTTGTAATTCAAAAACGAATAACTGTAGATACATGAAAATTTCACTGAATGTTTATAATAGCATTTTCTATACACCATACAATTTTGAAAATATTTTG
>WHPZ01586043.1:27261-43345 GCA_016617965.1 Macrosiphum rosae
TAGCATTTTCTATACACCATACAATTTTGAAAATATTTTGACTTTTTTTGAGCTGTTTACGGACATTTACAGTATTAATTTTTTTTAGTTTTTTTTTTCTATAAATATCAATTAAGTTTTATCTGTTTTGCCAAAAAGTGTAAAAATTTAATACATGGCTCCTGATATATTGTTACAAAATCAGTTGAAAAATATTAAAAATACATAGACACAATTTTTTTTTATAAGCATTTAAAGATCGAATTTTGACAGAATTTATCAAATTTAAAATTGATTAATTATTTTGTAGTTAAAAATGTATAAAATGTTCAACTTTTATAACTAAAGATTGAAAATTTAAAACAAGATTCCATGTAAGTAGTTAATTCTGTTACCAAAAAATCTAAAAAATACACATGCACAGTTTATTTTTATAGTCATTTTACGTTCAAATTTGGACGAAATTACATATTAAAATCAATATTAACGATTTTAGTTTTTTGTTGTCATTTAAAAATATTATTTGGGGATATATGAAACTGAAAAATCAAAAAATCTAAATATCATGGCCTATCCATACAATCAACCATAGTATAAGGAATAAGAAGTATGCTCAATGATAAGACGGTGCATATATTTTTTATTACCATTGATATGTATATTGTATATAATATGTCTTAAACCTAGACTGACATACCGTCTCAGCTCAGAATCGTTTTTCTTATACAATGATATTATATCATTGAATTCAAATTTAATATAATCCCTTGTACAGTGACCCACTTGTAACCTACTATACAGCAGAGCACTTTTTTTTTTAAAAATGTTAACTTCAAATTTCTAGAAAAATAATTGCACGTATGCATTTTCAATATTTTTAAATTGCTGTAAGAAAATGTACCATAAATACAGTATGGGTACACCATGGTTAGTAAAACTAAAATTTGTATTCATTTTTAACTACAAAAATACAAAATAAATAACAAATTATCGTTGTATAAACAAATTTTGCTAAAGCATATTTTCTGCTACAGCAAAACTCACATCGTTGATCATTGTAAAATCAATACATTCATATCGGAATCTACAATAGCAATCAAATGTCTGTTAAAAACTCAATACACAGGTCACAGATTACACATTTTATATACTTACTTATTTATGATAGCAGTGATATAAAATGATAACAAATTTATTATATTTTCCGTTTTAATTCAAATATTTTAAAAAGTTTAATATTTATAAAAAAAATATGTATGGGTAAAAAAATGAATGGAAATTTAATTGTATACATACCTGCATAATTAATGACTTTTAAAATAGTTTGAAGAATTTTTTTTTTTCTTTTAGAGTTATGATTGATTATATTAAAACATTTAAAACCATTAGCGATGTATAAATTTTTTTATTTATCAAACTTCAGAGTATTTTAATATGGGTTAAAATTAATAAATTTGACTGCATTATTTTGTATGCTTTTTTAGTAATTGAAGCTTTTTAGAGGAGTAATATTTGGTTTGGTTGTTTTTATATTTATTATTATATTATTATTTTTGTCTGTATACTAAATTAGTAACAGTAGAATATTTAGACTATATTATTAATAATTATATATTAGCCATTTTATATAAATAAAATTAAACTGTTGCTAGTAATAAAACAGTTACCTACCTATTTATTTTATGAATATGTATACGAATGTACCTAACAATCATCATTTTTGTTTGATTATGCTTAAAGATCTAAGTAGAAATTATAAACATAATACAATTAAGGTTAAAAATAATAAAGATTGAAATAATATTACAATTATTTTCAACTGACGTTAATTTTATAGCATCGAAATTTATAGATTAGTTTTAAATTCTACTTTCATTGTCAAATTTTTACTACTCTCGATCATTGATAAAAACATTTTTTCAAATAAAATTGTTAACTTATATACAATCTATAAATAGGTACTCTAAAAATATATACCTTAATAGTTTATTTCTATTAATTTATATAGAAACAACGTAAACTACCCATTTTGTTTATACATTTTTTTAACCATAATATGTATACATAATACATTTATTATTAAAACTAAATTACCAACATATCATATTTTTTCCTCTCGTCTCCGATAAGTTTGGATAATTCATCTTTTGTTTTCCTTTTACTGTATGTTAAACTGCTATCGTATTGTATTTCAATCCCGTGACCGAAATACCTACTCTAAGTTGTTTTCATTTGAACCGAGCTACGTAATGTAATCCGTTGTTAGCACACAATGAGTCTGAGAAGTTCGCATCTGTCTTGTTTTATAGCAAGCATAATGGTTTTGCCCAATAGCTCCTCATATCCTATTTTCTTTTAAAGTTTATGTTTACCGAAAAGAGTTTAAATTTCAAAGCAAATCTACTCGAACCATAATTCCTGCAAGATAGATTGATTGTTGCTTAGACAGAAATACTTTAGACAGTATAGGAACTTAAGCTCTTGCTATGTTATATTTAAGACCATCGACTTATTATTAATGTTAACTCATATAAACACCATCATACTGTCCAACGATGTTGTATGAAAAATATATACATATTATAGACGCAGTAACATTTTTTAGTATGAACTTTATATTAGAGTTGTGAAGTCAATATCAATATGAAGACACAAATAATATATATACAAACTGAAAAGAACATCAAATTAATATTGGGCCACATGGTCAGTACTTTTCTATTTTGTTCCAACACTTTTGTAAGACTGTACAATATAGTTGATTTGCGTATGATGTGCCTACTTAAAGTTTTAAGATGAACACAATGTTCCCGAGTTATTTTAACAACTAAAAATCTATTATTCTTGAACTGAACGACAATTTACAATTTAATGAGGTTTTTAAATATTCATTAACAGTGACATTGTATAAAGCATTATAGTAAATACTTGAAGGACATAATAAAAACTATCAAAAATACAGTACAATAACATTTATAATATACATTACAATTTACAGTAAGTAAGTAATATAATTTTTGAAAGTTTTACCAAAGATATAGGTTAGAGTTTTGGAATTAGGTCATACATTAATCAATTTTCGCAAATACTGACTGATTTCTGGGAAAACAAAATATTTGGCAATCCTATATAATATTATAATATGGAACAATCGTAATCTACTCACAACTATACTGTCAATTCGTGGAATTTATTAATATAAATACATACAATTATAATATTTAACCATTGGCATGTGCATGTCAACGATAATAAACAGTTACAAAAACAAATTATTGTAAAACAAATAATTTTGACCCTTAATTCATAGCATTTGGGAAAACAACACTGAATCATAAATAATAATCGTATTCAATAATACTATACACCATCAATTGAATTGAGTACCTACATAATATATGAACTAAAACAAAAATAATATTATCATAGCAATAGCGTATGTGAGTGACCGATAATAATATATTGTCATACCTACCTAATAGTTAGTACCCTATCTATAATAATGTGAGACACAAATAAATGTCAAGGTGTAATAACTGTTCATTAAATGTTACATTAACCAAACACATCATTTGATATTTTCAAGTATACATTTTACCACAAATAAAATTAATATTTTACGGTATTATAATATTTATAGTAACTATAAAATACCATTAATTTAGGAATTTTTTAGTAATTATTTGTGATTTTCAATTTTAAAACTGAATTATGATTTACGATGTCCCTTTTGTTTTTATTTTTTTTGATCCACGAAGTGCTTCTGCGTAATACTTAGGGCCATACCTTTAATCGAAATTAAATTATCTTTCCAGCATTTTATATTAATAAAAAGTTCCGAACATGGTAGGTAGTAGGTACCCAATAGGCCATAGATATTATTATCTAAGTCGTACACATTTAATAAATAAAACATATATTTTTTAATTGATCTATTTTCGTTTTGATGACTTCGCTATTTTTCGTTCTTAAATTTATAAATTTTATATAAATTGAAATAATATAATATGAATATTTTCTAAAATATAAAAATATAAGCTGTTATTTCATAAGATTACCTTTTAAAGGATTTCAGTCAGTACCTACCTACTGATTAGCCCATTCATCATTGTCAGTAGAAACGACGAGCAACCTTAATCGTATAATACACAAGGATAGACTGGTGTAACTGCCGATCATACGCAATAAAGGTTATGCATTTATGATTAAGTAAATTTAGACAGTCGAGTATAATATAATATATAATTATAAACTACTATACAACGGGATTTAAAAAATTGAATAATAATATCTTATATAGTCATTAGTCGCCTAGTATAATATAGTATAGGTTATATTGTAATATTCCATACTATAGGACTTATAGAGTAAACTATGATAATTGTAGCTCAAACGTCATTCCATACTCCAAAATGTTCGATATATTATATGAGTTAATATGAAGTTATTTGCATATGTTCCATTAACAATGAACAATTATGTTATGATAACAAATAACAATATACATCCACAAAATAAAATAGGTATGTCAATATTTTCATTTTCAATGAAAAAACAAACAGTAAATATTATTGTAATCAGCTGAAAATGAGCATGCCAAAATGTATGCAAATGTCGTATAATAATATTGGTATTATTATTAAATCACAAATATTTATTACGCGCAATTAATGTTATGTTCATATCATAGATAGGTGGTATTTTACAGACAAATTTTAATCAGTAGGGATAACCTGATGATTCACGCGAGGTTGATACTGGATACGAATTTATTACACAAATTTCGAAGGAGGGTCGGATAAAAAAACGATGGCGATAAACTTTGATTAAAAATTAATCATGGCGACCAAATGGTTTTTCTGCAGGAATACCATAATTTTATAATTTAACGTCAGTTAGCAAAAGAACTATCAGTGCGAAAGGAATAAAAAGAAAAGAAAATACCATCTCTTTCCCTCGGCGAAACGAGTTGAGCCATTTTACTAGATTTTTTTTTTCTTGCGATTGACACTTCAAGATTGGTTTTCTATTGAATTCAATTTACCTCACAGTGAAAGTTCCATTAATCCAAATGCACCATTTACGAATAAGAAACTTCAGTTACCATTTAACATTCAGAAGAGTACACAAGTGGTGGTCTAACAACAGTATTGTTTTAAAGACGAGTGAATAAAAATTGAATAATGAGACGAACAGGAATAAATTATGCATATGCCACTGTGTATTATTTAGACACGCATATATCAGTATACAACAAAAGTATTTTTAAATCAATAAAAGTTAATACAAAATAAATATTTTTCGCAACTTTTTCATTATTGTATTAATTTATGGTCGAATTAAATATTTCACCGAAAAATAAGAACAACAATATTATAATAATATGTACTATAAGTTTATTCATGAGGTCTTGACATAAATCATCACAACTGTCCTAGGTACTTTACATGTATGCCACTTCTGGCCATGAGAAAGAAATAAAATCCTCTGAAGCGTTTCACTATGTTAATGCGTATTGAAAACAAATTTTACCTCTTAAAAATTCGAAACCAATAAAACTTTATTTTACTAGTAATTTTATTCAATAAAGTTACACAACTTTCTGGAGAATAATAAATTCTAAGTTCTAATATTATATTATTACAATTTAAATTAATAGTTTTTTTATTATTCAGAATAAACATAAATAGGTAAATAATTCATTTAGTGTAGAAATCTGAAAAAGTTATTTTTCCACTCAACAAAGAATTACAAAGATAGATCGTTGTTGAATTCATAATATATTTAGATACCTAACATATTACTTGTCTACATTTTTAAATAACTAATCTTACTGCAGTATGTACAGAAATATTAATGAAACTAAAACTTAATAAATTTCACTGACCTATAGTATTACATTTCTAGAAAATATAACATTCTGTAGAATACAATGAAGTACCTAGGTATAGAAAAATCAAAAAACCTAATTCAACTTTAAGTTATTGTGTTTGAAAATAAATAATTAAAATTTTTTGAAGAATTCATCTTAATTTTAAGTATGTAGACGGATAACTATAATATTGTTCAAGTCATACGTTTAGATAAAAAATTTAATTCTGGAATTAATTTATTCCCATTATCATTTAATTCCGTCAACTTTAGTGACAGAGATTTTTCACAACAAGGTGTTTTTTTTTAATACTTGTTTTTATAAAATGTAAAATATGAATAGAAAGTATTAACAAAGTATTAATTGTTTTAATTATAATTATTGTTGAATTGTTCGCGTTTCGGTGTAACAGAAACAGTATTCCTGCACATGCCAAATGAATACATTCTAACGGTAATCGACCGAAATGCTCATTATTTGTAGCTCTATAGTTCTCTTCTCGTAGGTACTTGCTAAATTCTCACTGACGAAGTTAATTTGCTGTAAAGTCATCGTGATCATTGATGTTTATCACAAAAGTTTACTTTGATAATATTTTACTTAGCAATAGTCTCAAATTAATTATTTTATGATTGATAAGTAAACAGAATATTATAATTGTTGAAATAATTGAAAGCAAGATACAATTAAAAATAACAGAGATTTGGAATAAATGTCACGATATCCGTAAGAGAAATGTTCAACTTCGCACAGGTATGAGTTGTTAACAATGCAATACAAAATATCAGACTTCGTTTCAAAAGGAAATAAATTAAAAGGGTATAAACACTATCCTTTATAAACTTGACTGGAAATGTAATGTAATATTAAATATAAAACCCGTACGAGTTTCACATATAAATATAAATTCTGATTAAAGACAGCAACTGTATAGGGTTTTTTACATTTATTTTTGGTTTGGTCAAAAGTTATTTTAAAGTTATAACAATAAATGCAATGAGTATTTCTAAGCTTCTCTGCAGATTTAATACTGGACACTGATTTAATATTCTTTTATAGAGGTCATCGTAGTTTACAAGAAAAAAATACGAATAAATAATAACACCGACGAACAGCATATGAGTACAGCTCCTATGGTATTTTCAAAATACACAATTTAATGTTTGTTCACCCTGAGCTATAGATATCATAATTATTTTTCAATTTATCTGCAATACACTTGAAAGAAAACAGACGTTCTACCCACTAATTTCAGTGGCTCACTCAATTTCAGTACAAGAAGTTTGTATTTTAATATTTTTTTTTTTTTTATAAATTTTACTATATAAACTAAATTAGAATTTACTACGCTTAATAGATTAATATACTAAGAAATGTAAGTTATCATGTTAACAACAACAGCATCAGTACTAATTAAATAATATTATGCTTGTTAACAATATTAAGGTCAGTTATGTAAATAATATAACTAGAATGTTGTAATTAAAATTCTATTTTCTTTGGAAACTACGAGCCACAAAAATCTCATTTATATAATATACAGTACACGTAATATACCTTTACAAGTCCTAAAATTACTTTCCAAAAACGTAAACATATCAAACATATTACGCACGAGAGTTTTATTGTACTTTATAAATGACCCTACTGTCGAAAGAATGCCTTTAATGAGATGTAGAAACTTATCTAATTCAGCTCACTAAGTATAGAGACAATTAAATATAAGTATAACAAAAACAAAATACACATTTAAGTTTAATTTAAAACTAAAGATAGAGGTATCTAGCTATATAAAAACATCAACAAATAGTTTTAAATAAATAAAATTGTATTTATTCAAAAGTGACTTCTACAAATACGATTATTAATATTAAAGAAGTTTTTTTGATGTAAGAATACAAACTGGAATTCAATTTTGTATTCAAGGAATAATAATAATAAAGTGGAATATGCTCGGTTTAGGTATATATTATTATAATATGAAATGCATAATACATTACGTAGACATGTTTGTGATCTCAGTAAGCATAATAATATTCTTGGTAATTTTCACTTTCGGTAAGTAACGTAAACTATTAAAACTTTATTATTGTTTATTAGAGTAGTTTGGTACCTGTAGTTTCAGTAATACCGTAAGACACTTCACGTCTTGTACGGATATCGTTTCTCAATGATGAATATTGTATACGAAACATACTATACCTACTACTGATCAATTATTACGAGTAAACCAATTATTTGTTTTTAAGTGTGTTGCATAAAAATAAAACATTGAAATTAAAAACAATATTGAAATTTATCAGTTAACACATTAGTTTGACATTAAACAACGTTCGTGTCATAAATCAATGTGATCCAGAATCTTCGATATATTAATAACATTGTATTAAATGTTAATTTATTTTATAATTATTCTTAATTTAAACTTCAAACACAAAATAGCGTCAATGGCAATATGCGAACAGATTTCCCTTTTAAAAATGTAATTGTATTCGTACTACTCGTTTAAATAACCAGCCAACCGAGAATATTGTTTTTTAATTTAATTTTTCCTCTATAAAGAAACCCGATAGAAGTAAATGTTCGCAAAAAGCACGTTACAAAAGGTTTTTTGGATAAAACTCAAAATCTGACTCAAAAGGGTAGTTTAGTTGATTTGCATATAATATGCACAGTAGGTACTATAAATATCTCGTCGCAAACTTTCTGACCTGTGTGCTACTACACGGAGGTATGCAAACAAATCACGTTTGATAAGATACGCTTTTTCAGTTTTTATTACATTTTTTTTTTTTTACATCAAAAGTTAAAAACAACTATGATATATTAAAATTTAATTCTGTTCTTATTCAGAATGATGTATATAGGTAATACGAATCATTATTTTAAATTTTTAGTATTAAAACTCCAAGAATAATATATAATGTATGTTAGGTACTATTATATCTGAGAAATGATAGCATGCCTGCCTTTATGAACTGTACAATGTTTATACATACCGTAATCGTAATCGTAATTATTATTTTAAAGTTAACTGAATATTTAACACAGTGCATACAAATATTGTTCAAATTTGTTTAAAATAGGGATCCGTTAATAGGTGCGATAAACTCATTTTATCATTCTAGATTTTTTTACCTACCTAGTTTTTTGGTACCTACCAGCTATACTATATTTTTTTTAAGGTTTTTAGTGATTATAATATGATTTCTTTTTTCTCAAACCAACTCAATTTTTTTTTAATTTTTTCAATAGATCCTAATGATCCTATGATATTAAATGTATAGTTGTTTGTATAATATACTATTATATGAGTAATAGAATTCATAAGGGTGAAATAAATAAGAAGGGTGTAAACATATTTCACTACTATTCACTCAAATTGTTGAAACTGAAAATATAGTTATAAATAATAAATTATTTATTAAATATTAAAATTGTAGATATACAATTATGTAGAAAAATATTATTTATGAAAATAAAATAAATTTTTTTTATAACCTTATAAGTTATAATATATAACTTTAAAATAAAAAAAAATATGCAGTTTGTTATAGGTGCCTTAGTTAGCTTTATTTAAATCACCTAATACCTAAACAATAATTCGTTGTATTAACCTATTGTGTTTATATTAAGAGAATTGTTTTATTTGATGAAATATTTTGTAAATATGAAAACTACACGTGTATTATATAATCATATATTATGTGTATATTGTGGATGCAGTAGGTAAGATATATACTATGTACATAGTTTAATATTAACATTATTTGTCGCTTGTGCAACTCGAATTTGATGGTATTAAAACGATACCAGAGAGCTTTTGTTATGTTTATTGGCCTCCAGAGAAAGGGACCTATATAAGAGCTGCAGATCACCGATGACAGGGAAGGGACAAGGTTCAATTTTCTACAAGACGAGACCCCCATAAAAATAGATGCTCTCACAATATAGGTACGTAGGTTCTAGTAGAAGCAATACGGTATTACGTTTATGGTCTTTCACTATATTCAGCATGCGTGTTTCTAAGCTAGTAAGCTAGATATTCCAATGAACGGTAAATGTTATATAGGTACTTAGGGATATTATTTTATTATTATTATTGTAATAATAATATATCAACTTCATGGACTGCCATTTAGAGTCAGACGTCTTATTAGAGCGATGGCCGGTAGGCAATATGCTCTAGATAATATGTTTTTTCGATACATTTAGCTTAGGATCTCGACGACGAAAATAAACGTGTTGCAAGTGCAAAACTTTCTTATAGAACTACGGTGTTTACTCCGTAGACAATGACTAAGCTACCACGTATTACCAATGATAACATAATTAGGTCATGAGGGTCTACAAAGACTAACAAACATAAATATTTTAAATAGCTGTCTTGTTAAGTCTTCCAGTGTTTTAGTTTTTAAGTGCACAATCCACTCTCTTTTGTTCGGGATTAAAAAAAAAAGTCTATTTACTTACATTATTGGAGATAGGTTAGAGAGTTTAAGAAGAAACAAAGAACATTATATTTCTAATAATTTAACAATCTTCAACTGTATATTTCAGAAGTTTAAATTGAACATTTTTCAAACCGTAAAAAGTATGATGAGTTTGAAATACAAGTTCTAAAAACAATAAACATAATATATGTAGCAAATATTTTATTTATACGATTCTGATCATTCGTTAATACATAACAATTAATTTTTTAATTTATAAAATTTCAGTTGGAATTTATAAGTTTACTAATTAAGGACCATATTTTTAAATCCTTAGACATTTTAATGAAATGTATGTATTAAGAGTTCTGTCGCTATATGAACTTTTTTCAACCATCTATGTTTACTAAAAAATGTTAGGAAAGTTATGTTTACAAACATTTGTATGTATTCAAATCGAAATGCAAACAAGAAGATTCAAAGTTTCTGAGTTATTTATCTTTAAATAAAGGTACCTACCACGTAAAATAGCCTATGATAACAAGTTTAGAACATTAATTTTGGGATCTACCTACGATTGTTTGAAAGTTATGGTAATTAATATTAATTTTTTAATATTATAATATGTAAAAAAATTTGAGTATTATAAGAACTGGACTAAATATTACATATATTTTATATTTTATGTAAGATAATTATTAAATAGGACTAATATTTTTAGTACATAAAGTTTAATAACTCAGTAACAATAGTCGTTTGAAACTAAATATAGATGCATCAATATTTTCAAAAAAGACATTCAATTATCAATTTACAGTTAAAAGGGTGGTTCTCATTTGTGTTGCCACAGGATACTCCATATATGGTATAAAAATCAATTAATCTGCAAATATGGTCATTAAAATTCCAATAGTCAGAATTTTAATAAAAACACATTATTAAAGGATAAAAACTAGGTGAACACTAGTCATGCTTGTTGAATCATCCTTCAAATATTTAATAAATATAATATTACATTTTTTGATCCTATTACAACTTTGACTTAACTGACTATTAGTTTTTAACATTTCTACATTTCTACATGTAAATTTACACAGTCGTTTTTCTTTTTCTAATTACAATATACCTACAATTTGTTTCTTAATATAAAATATAGACTAATATCACGCATTAGTACATTGCTAATGCTGTAAATAAATTTATATAATGTAAATTAGTATAACTTATATTTTCTGAATTATCTGAGTAGGTTATTCGAATATTACGTCTTAGTCACCACTTATATTATTTCTACTTAACCAGAAGCCATCGTTAACATAGTTTCTAGACATGAATAAACGTCAAATGGTGTCATCATTGGATCATTATGGTTACTCTCTCATTATTATTACATGGACAGTTGGGACAGTTTTGATAATCCACTTGCATAGAAATGTATTTTGTTCAAACTAAACTGTAAAAGCTAATCTGTCTGTTATAACAGTAACATCTACAGCACTAAACTGTTATACAGGGATTCATTTATTTAATTATGTTTATTCAAAGTTAAAAATCATAAGACACCGAAAGTGTTGAAAATAATAAAACAATTTTGAGCATTAAATTATTAAAAACCATAATTTATATAGAATATGTATATTAGGTGATGTAAACACATTATTTTTAAGAAGAAAATTAAAAAAAAAACAATGTTTAAAAAAATCGTATTACTACCTATACAGTGTATATTGTATACTTTTCTAATACAAGAGAACAATGGGAAAAAAAATCAAACCATAAAACTATATTCAGTTAAGACCAATGAAACCGAACCCATTTCAATACTTGAACCAATTTCTGTAAGATAAATTCAACAAAGAAATATTATATTTCAATTTTTTTAAGTCAATACCTACGTAAAAATATCAACATTTTAAATTACCAATAGGCAAAAGGCAACCTAAACCTTCATAACTGAATCCTTAAAAAAATGTTTCACGATATGTTTATTTGATTCACAATCAAAATATCAAAATATTATGCATTAGGTACCTATGTTATTTTAATACTTATACAAACACATAACACAAACAATCATTGAGATGTTTGTAATTTTGTATACCAAGCTAACTTTTAGAGTAAGACGAATTTTAGCTGTTTCTAAAATATAATAAACTATCAAAAATTCTACACTGACTAGAGATCAAAACAATTATGCCTCCTGTTGTTTTTACATAACTTATTCAAATATTGTTAATGTCATAATTGGACGAATAATTAAATTATTAGCACGATAAGTACACTTAATTTAACTCATTTTCAATATTGTAATTTATCAACAGTGCATATTTAGTTATATTTTTAGTGATTTTTTTTTATATCATAATATATAATCTTCGTTTACATTTGATAGGTAGTATAAAGTATCAAATTACATACATTTGACATTTATGCATTATGTAGGTAAACATAATTTACTACACTTTCATTATGATATTTTAACCAAGTTTGCTAAAATGTATATATGATTTACGAATTACATAACTTTTATCCTGAACTGCCTGGTTACTCGAGAATAACCCTAAAACCCTTTAGGGATGAAAAACTTATATACGTCCTACTTGAAATTCCCTAAACGCTACTATAGAGACGTATATAGCGGTACTATATACTACACAATAACTACATTTTCGTGCAATTGATTTCGAAAAAAGTCTTAAAAAACAACTCATAATATACCCCCTCGTATAATACTACTAAATACGCAATTCGCAATTTTAAAGTTTTGCATTAAGAAGTATCTTTTAAAAAGTTCGAGAATCTGTATTCATCATAATTAATATATTTCGTAGGAAACATACAAAATAAAATTATGATTTTAATTTTAATTTTATAAGTATTTTAACTTATATCAGTAAACTGACATCAGTTATTATATCAGTCATTATTATGATTTATCTTCAGTAATTTATCATGACTTTCAAATAAGGAATACATAATGCAACAATATTCTGTAACGAAGTGCCACCAGTACCCGACGTGAAGTAGTTTGTATACCTTATGGTAAAAATATTACAATATATACAAATTTAGAAAAACTTTTTGAATGTACAAGGCATCAAAAAAGTTTGGAAACACTATATACTGTTTGTAGATTTAAAATGTTTCTAAATTGTCTGTCGTCACTCTAGTATGTACCTAATATATTAATATATTATGCATTTTAAATAGTTATAAGAAAATTGAATATTATGGTTTTGTATATTTTTGTTGTGTATATAACAATATTATTGTTTATACAGGTGAATAAAAGAGACAATGCTAGTCTTGACCCTTAATTAGTGAGTCTCGTACTCTTTCAAAGGATTAATATTTACGAGGTGTTATGGCTTTATCCTTCTGGGCCCGTTTTTCCCCATTTTCGTTATTCCTTTTGTCTCCATTGTTATTACAGGCTAGTGTGGTGTGAATAAAATTTATAGTCACACAGTTCCAAAAAAAAAATGTCTTATAAAAAATAAATAAGATTAAAAACACTTATAGAAGATCTCAAGTCCTGTTATTTAAGGTTTTTATTACTTTGACCCTCAAATGTACAACTCTTAGTCGTATTATTTAGAAAAAAAAATAATAAGAAATATAATATACCTACCCATTTCATCATCATAATACATATTAAATCATAATTATATATACAATTTTATAATTTTTTCATAACATTGTTATGCATTTACTATTTTTCTATCTAAGATTTAAAAAAAACCCTTAAATACATCTCTGTCTAATAATACTTCTATAATAAATAAATCATATAACTGGGGAAGAAAATAATTTACAAGTCACACAATAGCCCATACTTGTTTTAATGTATTTGAAACGTGGTTGGCATCCAAAAAATGTATGTGTACCTAAGCTATACAAAATACAAATTTAAAACAACAAAAATCCAAAAATTTATTATTTTAAAGTTAATAATATACCTACATTTAGAATAATAAATAAATAAATACTTTGTCTTTCTCGTATCAATTCCAGCTACGATTATTATTTGTATATAATGTTCATATAATAATGTATTTACCACAGTTGTAACAGTATTAATAGAAAGTATATGATATTATTTTAAAAAAAAACCATTGATAAATTTATTAAAAGGGATAGTGTTTGAATTTAAATTTGTCAATTTCGTATTACTTTTAAGTTTTAAACATCGATGTAAATTATTGAACTTTCGATTTTGGAGGAGAGAGTAGCGTTGTGATTGATTTTGATAGATATATTTGATCTGAGATTTTAACGAGCTTAGTGTTGAAGACCCTTGTATACCTACCATAATACAACGCTGATAGTTAGCAGGATCTTTGACATAACATTAACAATAGCATAATATGTGGCGAAAGGATCACAATATTTCACAAATGTTACTACGGTATACAATAGGTACCTACATATATTTAATAGGAATAATATCTTTTGTACTAATGTGCATTTACTATTAGAATTACTGTTGTCGAAAACGATGTTCTTGCTAATCTTTCTTTTTCATAACTATTGCAGTGCAAATGTGATGATTTATTTTCTGTTTGAGATGTCAATACCTACCTATATATTACTTTTTCCAAAATCGACATCCAAGAAGAATTATTTATTTATACATTTGTTATTATCTGTATTTGGTAAAAATGCTATTTAAAATAACGTTCAAACCCGGTACCGTGTCCACCATTCCTTCTATTTATGATAAAACATCAGACACTTTCGTGGTAAGTGGGTGAAGAGTTTTAATCCTACACTCTTGGTCAGTTTGGAGCTGAAGTGACCATTTATTTGAGTTTTTAATAGTTTTGTATTGTTATATGATGCATGGTATAAATTTAAAAGTTGACTATTATTTAGATTCTTAAGAAACATTTCGTATTCGATTAACTCCTAAATATTTGGTACCTACAAATTATAGATAAGGTATATTTTCTTCAGTCAGTATATGGTAAATTTTGGACTCTGATTCAACGTTTCTTGTATGCTATCTATCATTGTCAGAAATAAATATAATATATATATATAGAAATAAAAAACTCTGAATAGGGTACCAATAGGTACCTACCGTGAGAGATGAGCCGTATTTGTTGTTTACATTAACATTATCGGATGTTAAGGAAACCAGCAGGGAAATAAATATATAATGTATTATAATATATACTAAATAACTATACTATAATATACATATTACTATATTTACTGTCATCTAGAGTAATGAATGAATCGCCTGTTGTTCTTGGCAGGAAAATACTATTATTATACTTCATAATCACAAATTATTACTTTAATATCTGATAAATAAAGTTGTTAATAAGCATTGAGCTTGTACTGAATAACATAATATATATTATTATTCTGTTTATATTCTGAAAAAATATTCTCCTGGAAAAAATGAAATGTTTATCGTAATATTATTGGAGCTATAACTCATATCCACATTTAAGGGGACGCCATAAAATTAAGTAGTCGGTTCACGTTTAGCTTCGTCGGTTTTATACAAATTTTAATTATTGACCTAATATCAAACTTTAAATTAACCACAATTTCTGTGATTTTACACTAGTTTTTACGCTATTTAGCGAATTGTGAGTATATTTCAATTGCTATATTTTACATACTCTTCGTTTCCTTAAAAATTAAAATATCGTAATTTAATCAATATGCAAATACGGGAAATGTTCTTATTGTTAAGTTTGGTGATAAATCTATTCACTCTAATATCAAAACTAACGAAGATAAACGTGAACAATTAAACGTAAAATTGCCACGTTAGTGAAGACAA
>WHPZ01586045.1:0-15345 GCA_016617965.1 Macrosiphum rosae
TCATTCTCTCCATTAAAATTGATCAAGTCTGTTCGCAAGTTTTGATTTAAGAATTGAATCTAAAAAGTAGCTACTAATGTATTGCTACAGGCATTTTTTTTTTCATCAATAATTCCCAATGGGGTTTTTCTTTTTGTTGGTATGCTTGGTAAAAACCAATATAATATAATAGTCTCGACGATTATAAAAGAAATTCGCAATGGTTAAATCGTGTATTATATGTTACGTTTAATTTGAAATAAAACACTTTTGTTTGAAATAGAGTATAATATAAAAGAACAGGTAAAACAATTGCGTACACATGCGTATAATATTATTGACGTTCGAAAATTAAACTAATAAACAAACATCATCCCCTTAGAGGCATAATTTCGAGTTAAAATAGCCTATACAGTATAGACCTACAATATAATCCATGGGCGTAACAGAGGGGTGTGTATAATATATATAATTAGTGTACGTTTTACCGAAATAGCAATTTCGTATGACACACTATTTATTCAAGCCGTCAAAATAATGAAATTCTAGCTACGCCCCTTAGTATGATTATACACATTACTATGGAATGCTGAATAATTTAATACGACCAAAATTAAGGTGGTATAATGTTATTATATATTTCTCAAAACTAGAAGAAAAAAATTCTTATTTCTTTGCCCGATATTTTATCGTTGTCATGCCTTTTCTTCACCTTTTTAAGTCATGTCGTATTAAATTTGCTGCACTACGTTATGTCAGTATAATATTACTATCTATATTATATTGTTGTATATTTCGCTATGCGTTGTATCGTTATATATAATAGTTGTTTGTATAGTTGTGTTTGTATCCAAAGGGCCGAGCCCATAATAATCATAACAGCCATAAATACATAATGATATAACACTACTCTAATGTCAGTAATAGAGAAATAATTGTAAAAAATAAGAACCACACAAAAGACTCTGTTTGGATAGTTAAACAATAAACGTCAATATATAATAACGAGTGTTGACTGTGAGTACACATTAATTATTTTTATGATGTAAAAAAATTAGAATTTAAAAAAAAAAAAATCATAAATGTGTACGATTATAATATATTATTATCATCATGAATTGATTGGTATGACGTTGTATGAGCTGGGTTACGTTAAAAAAAATACCAATTACAATTTGAGCTTGTAGAAGATTTTATTATTTTACATAATATAGTTGAACATCGTATGGAATCTTAAGTAAGCATTGGGTTAATATAATTTTTAGTTTTAATTGTTATGTGCTTATATACATTTTTTTAAATTAATCTTTAACCATATAGAGTGAAATGTTGTAACCATGGTTCATATCTGACTGGCAGTCAACAATTTAAACATCATTGAAAAATGCCAAAGACGTATTAGACTAAATAATAGCGATGTTTTGGATAAAAACATATTTTGACATTAGATAATAACACATTGATTGACCTGGTCGGTTAAATACGTAAATCGCAGAAATAAATTAATAAGAGTTATCGATATTCGATTTTATTTTATTGTTTAATTTGTATTAATAAAAGACGTGCGAAAAATGTATGATATCATAATCTATTGTTACACATTAGACGTTTATCTATACAATTTTTCTTTGACAACGAAATGGTTTTTAGTCAATAGAATTTAATTGGACGCACATTGTACCTACATATTTTTTATTTTAACTGCCTATTTTATTTTTGAATGTTAGAAATTCTGCGATCTTCTCGAAAATAACAATTATAGCGTTAATAATTAATAGTTCAACATACCGGTCGTATAATGTATAGACTTTGCGGTGCACGTTTTAACCGAATAAGTGACAAGGAAAATACTAGAGGGCCAGTAAATTAAATTCCTACTCACCTGGAGTGTCGTAAACGAAACCACAAAATCCTATTAGATAAAATAATAATACTCGTCTATTTTATAATAATATAATACCTAACGCCTGTGCGGGCTGAAATGAAAAACCGACAGTGGCTTCTATTATGAAAAAATTTAAATAATCATATGGTTACGAAGTGAGGATAAGTAAATTGGTCGATAAACAGCATTACTAAGATCAAACTTAAATATATTAAATATAAAAAAAATTGTGAGGTTTCGTATTATAATATTAGTTTTACTATATTTGTATAGCTTATAGTAGTGTTTTTTTTTACGTAGGTTTCGTACCAATGAAAGTCTTGTTATAGACACGATAAATAGTTACAACATAGTTCACAGTTTTAGTAAACATGCTAGAGTTAAGTTACAGAGGGTAGACGAAAATTCTTAAAATAAATATAGTTAATATATCTAATATAGGTCATGTGGATTATTGATCTAAATTTGTAATTAGAAGATATAACTAAGGCCTAAACGTCTGATAAAATATGACAAAATAGCAAAATAATAAATATACAAATTGTTTGATATTAAAATACAATATTTTTATAAACAAATACCTTATAATTATAGAAATTTGATATTATTTAATTAGAATGTACTAACAGCATAACAATTATAAAATGTTTTTTTTTTAACTTTTTTTTTTTTAGAAAACAAGAATATATACAATCTGTAATAATTTATACAACAGGTAATATGGGGGGTACAAGTATAGAAGACGGGACGGCATGATAGAAGGGAGGTCCAATGACCCTACTTGGCCTACTTCAAAGTATATACAATTATTTGAAACTGTTTTTTTTCCACTCCTTGTTTTAGCTTATTGTTTACCTAATTGCACAAGTGCAAACATTTCGGATGAAAATTATTACCTCGGTTGTAATATAATTTATAATTTGTTCCGTACCAATTTTTGGTTGTTGTTATCCAATAAAAAATGAATCAACCAAGTACAAATATTTTTTTTTTAAATTATAGTCTTAAGCTATAATAATATACGTACACTCGATTTTAACTTTTAATACATTAAAAATATCATTTAAGTATACCTATCTATGATAATACGATCGTATTCCTGTTGTCGGAATCACGTTATGGCGGCATAACCGAGATACACGTCACGGTGATTATACTACCCTTCATTTAGACGGAAAACGGAACGAAAAATACGATGAGACGCGTACCGGTCGTGACGACGAATTCTGACCGTCTATACTGATGGCATGTCCGGTGAGGAGAAGTGTAAGAAAGAGAAACGACGAAAGATTTTCAATTTCCCATTAGTGCGAGACGGAGGATTTTCACTACAGCGGCCCGTGAAAATGTGAGGGCCCTCCCTCACGGCCGACCCAAGTCGTCGATGTATTCATAATATAAGTTAGATCCTTGAAGGCGCTTGCGCTAACTAAGTTCACTGAGCTAGTTAAGCCTATACCTGAGTATGGTTCTTGTTGTTTGTAATCCTCACTCGGCAGTTTACTCTAGATTGAGCGCGTCCAGCTGAAATTTCAAAGTTTTGTGGGTTTCAAAATTACACATTCTACGCCCAACTATACTATGACTCAGTATCTTTAGACGATCGCCGAACTTCTCACGATAAGTTCTTCCTCTGCATAGGCGGAGATCGGGGGCTGGGGGGCTTACGGGGGCTTAGCCCCTCCATAAGTCCGTCAAGCCCCCTCCTTTCTTAGCTGTGTGGGATCGAAGCCCCCCCACCCACATTTATGTTAATAATGCTAGCCACACCCCCTGAAATGTTAATGGATTTCCACCTATATGTTCCTCAGTAATCTTACCCCAATGGTAAAATGTATACCGGAAAAAAAAATTACTTTAATATTATAGTTGAACAAATTATAGTAGATATAACTATTTAATAGGTAAAATAACTAAAATGATTTACTTATTATGACTGTATAAATATAGTTAGTTTTTATGGTAATGTTTACTATATTTCATAGTTAACGAAGTTTTTAATGTTTGAATTAATTAAAAAATATGGTTAAAATAGCATATTTTACTTCGAATAACTATAAATTATAATAACTCGACTATGATATTTTAGTAAATCTGACTAACCCTTATAGCTATCCTTAAAGCAATTTTAATACACAGTCAATCCTACTATTTTTATAGTACAAACAACTGTTTTGTTTTTTTCCGTGAATATATCCACCACTCTTATAATAACGCATTAATTTTTTGAGCACATATCCGTACGTAATGTTTCCCCCTTCTTAATTTCTTCGTGCTTTAGGGATTACCGTAGTTAGGCATGACGGTTAATCGTTGGATGACAACACAATGATACACTTCTTTTTCATTTTGACTAACGCAAATGTATACGTCAAATGTTCTTGTTAACTTATACAACTACTGTATAATATTATGCATGTAAAATGTACAAATTGTTTGTAGGTAATGTTCAAATAAATTATATATTATTGTTTGCAGTCGGCATTGGCTTATAATTATTTACTATTAAATTATTCAGTTCTATTACCAATTATTATTCCGTAAATCCGTTTATTAGTATTTTATACCTACTTTTTAGGTCGAACGCAGACGATTTCAATAGTCAATCGCCGTTCGTTACAATTTATTATTATACATTTAGTAACACCCCTAATAAATCCTAATGACCGCTGTCGGCGCAATAGCGTCGAATGGAATGTTAACTTTTATAGCTTCTCCCAGGAAGAATACGCTTTCTGTAGATCTTAATCAAAATAAGTATGGTTACCCCTGGTATACTATTCATATAGGTTTTGATAATCATTACATCATGACACTATAGGTTTATTGTGGGCTTTACCAGTGGCGTAACTAGAACTTCGATTGCCCGTGGCAAAACAATCCAGCTTGGTCCTTGGTCTTACAAATTTGTAATATGAAGAGCATGAGTACTGACTCACATAGTTTATATCTAGATGCTCCCCTGCTATAATAGGTAATAAATAATTGAAAAGATATTTATTATACAGTTATGAATGATATGGTCACTTTTTATTACACATTACATTAATAGGTATCTCGTTTTTTAAATAATCTAAATAAGGCAATGACAAAATATTTAAAATATTTAATTTTATGAAAATTGTTTTGACAATATTTTTTTCGATCCACAGGTGACGGCTTGACGATTGACAACAGAATAACTAATGACAAAATAGTATCAAAAAACAACAGCTGCTTCATGCATAATATAGACTGTATAAAAGGATGACGGATAACGAATCGAGTAATCGACTGACTTCAATACGGTTTCCTATGTACTTGAGGTTGTACAGCTATAAAAATCGAGTGCGTTTCCTTGTTATTTCTTTTCCAGAATAATTATTATATTTATATATCTATAACACTAATATCGCAGACGCCTCGAGTATACGGGCAGCACATAGAATAATTAATCTATAATCTACCTATAAACGTATCAGTCATTTTTCTAGTTATTGAATTTATTTTATTTTAAAGTGAATTAGTTTTACAAGAACTTTGTTTTATCGAAAACTAAAATTCTATAATAATGGTGATCTGTTTTTTCGATTCGCCACATTTTTTGAAGAGCCCTCCCTCCAGTGGCACTTGCCCGTCGTGGCACCCTATCGGTACGCCACTGGGTTTTACACCCACACTCGCTGCACTTGTTTGCTATCTAATTTACACTCTGATGCGTAGTGTTTGAAATAACGTAATGATTTTTGTTTATTTTACCATTATTAAAAACAAATATTATATTCCGTCATCATATTATTATAATCACGTTGATGGCGCAGCTGTTACCGCATCGTGACGTGGAGAGGTGACGGCGAAAAGTGTAGCGCAGTCTTCACGGCCTTCGCGATTAGATATCATAAATATTTATAAAATAATAAGTACTCAGTTATATTATCATATTTAACTTTTACATTTTAAAAGATAAAATACACTACCTATACCCGTTTCAAACCAATAGACGTATTCATTCTCCTTAGATGTGCACGGTCATATTTTATCAATACTCTGGTTTTTTAATATTTTAAACCTATAGGTACTTTTAATTGTACGATCCTAATAGGAATTTATTTCTAAAAACTCAACGGTGTCATGTTATAAATTTCCTATACCTCCGTTAGATAACAAGAAACGAAATCGTATGCACACGTTCGTTGTAGTTTCGAACGCATAATGCATGCATGAACCACAATACAATACGGTCACCGGCCTTTGTTCGTGACTGCAGTTAAACCAAACTATAGTGGACAAGTGTTACGGTCTATGCGTTCATAAAAACGAAAGTCACTAAACGTCCAAGACAAAATCGAAGACGAACCCCACAGTGTAACCGAGTAGGTACGTATACCATGGTTAGGTGACTATATTATAGAAACTCTCTACAACAGGCGGTCAGCTAGCCGCGCGGTCAGGAGCGGTACTTGTACAACAAAAAGTCTACTACCTTTGTAATTCACGTGTGTGTGTGTGTGTGTGTATGGTGTGTAACCGCGGTATAGTTGCGCTAAATGTCTAAGAAAAAAACCGCTTTTTCACCCTTAACCATATATCACGCCGTGGATGCCCGTATAATAGCTGCAGATCGTTTGGCTGAAAACCATTATTGCCGTTGGAAAGCACACGACAATGTGAGCACACGACTGGGGTAAGGGTTATAATGCGTGCTACGGTGTCGTAGAACTTGAGTCCCATTTTGTCGGGCACAAAGACGTTGTATATTATATCGCACACCCTCCGCCGTCGGAGAAAACCACCCTTCGCAGTACACCGTACCGTTTGATGTCCAAACAAGGAGCCCTATAGCGGACATTCGGCGTGGTCGACGGGCCAGAGCTTCACAGCTCAACTCCGACAACAGACCAATTACTCAAATGTTCACCCACCGCAAGAACCACTGTCTAGGTACTTAATTCCACTCTAACTTGAAATTTCACTCGCCACATTCGGTTATTCTTCGATTATTTTGTATAAATATATCATATTATTAAAATCTGTCGAACGTAAACACTTGTAGGTAACACTGGCGAATAATTAAGTGTCTATGACGTACAGTGTACGTAGTGCAACAAACACAAAACACGTGAAAAGGATAAAGGCCATTCTGATAATTAGCACCACAGAATACAAGTATGATTTATTTATATTTTTAAGTTCAATTTTTTAAGTTTAAAACAATAATTATGAAAATGTAAAAAATTCTTAGGCACCTCGAACTACCTGCAGATGAAAACCACACTCTCAGGTAGTAAACATATTATTATGCGGTGATTTATACTATTTCTTCTCGACGAACATCGATCTCATTTCGTTAGGTAGAAACGTATAATAATATTGTGCTACGTGATGAATTCGGAGCGATCCATTAATATAATATGTTTTAAACATCGTTTGAAGTATTTTTTACATTGGGTTCTACACGCGATGCGTAGTACAGCTGAATTTTAATGACAAAAGAAATTACTACTATAACCGAGACCAGTTCTATAAGAAAATCGTGTACCTACACAACTCACGAATCAACTGCAAACGCTATCGGTTAACAAATTGTTCATCATGCGTCCAATAATTTTCATGGAGAGTCAAAAATAATGATCTGCCCCACATTTTTATGACTTAAACCCAACATTAGAATATTTTATTTCAGATGCTTCGTACATTTTGTATATATGTTTAAGACTTGATTTGTCGAAATTATGTTTAAAGCGGATCAGTATATAATAGGAATTTTTGAAAGAGTGATGTAAGTATGTATGAATTGTGGATTGTTTCTTAAATTAAACAAATAAAATCCGTGTTCAAACAAAGTTAGAGGTACATAATTTAATTAAAACAATGCAGAGGTTGAAATTAATTGCACACAACTTAATATGAGAAATATGGATACATTTGCCACCATAGACTTTCTCAAAGTGCATATTATTATATTAGTGGGAAAGGGTCATATATAAAATGTAACATGGCTGGTAAGAACTAACGCTCAGTAATTCAATGAAATGTTAATTTGAATTCCATTTTAAGCTTTAGTAACAACAAAGAACAATAAAAGCATAAGACATAAGAATAAAAAATTTTATTATTTAAAATTATTCAATGCACAGAATATATCTTCGAATATTATTTAAACAAAAAGTTGTGAGTAGTAGTGAGTAAAAAAATCGCTATAAATGATAAGCCATCGAAATATTATAAAAAATGAAATACTAAAAAATTTGCATATTTTTGTAAACCTAAAATTGTTTAAAAGAAATTCCATAATAATTAACGATTATAATATATTTTCATTATTTTTTAACTATACTGCTGATTCTAATGCTCGGTTAAAATGATTATAATTATTTAACTGATAAGTGATAACATATTATTATTATTAATGATACGAAATATTAATATTAATTAAATATAAAGTATAGGTGTTTAGGAGCATTTCAACCGTTAACATTAAAAATAATATTTTTTTATACTTGTCGACTTGTTTTTAAATGATCAAATAAATTATCATTATAACTGCTATATTATTATGATTATGATTTATGAATATTCACATCGTTATTTTTATGTATTGTAATATTTCCTAATAAAATAATGAACATAATAACATAATATAATAAATTACGCTTATTATTTCACTGGGGCGTTTGAAAAAAAAATCCATACATTTTTAATCTGGATACTATCATTTTGAAAAAATTCAGACATCAAAATGCCCCTTAAACAACTACTTCTATATATATAGAGTGTAACAGATGTACCTGACAAATGAAAAATGAAAATATGATATAAGTTAAACGTATGAAAAATTAATAATAATTATACGGATAGTAAATGGTTTAAGGATTACTCAGGTATGTCTGAAAATTCCCAATTTTAAAAAAAAAATGAAATAAGATTCAAATTAATTTACTCAAAAAGAATATTGATATTTTAAAAAATTTAAAAAAATAAACTACTTGACTAGAAGGCCATCACCCGGACAGCATAAAATGCACTTATTATTAAGTCTAAATTAAGTACCTATACCTATAATTGATTGTAATCAGCTGTATATTATGTGCACAATGTAATTTAAGATGAAAACTTATAAACGTATGTTAATTCAATACAGAAAACGGCCATAGCCGCTGAGGACCTATACAATACAAAAAAAAAAAATAATAATAATAATAATAATAATAATAATAATAATAATATTTATAATCGACGTAAATGATAATATACACTGACTGGCGATGTGATAATATTATATTTCGTCGTAATGGTAATGATGAGCGTCAGTGCTCACACCTCAGTTACTTGAGTACTGTGACAAATCTTGACGTCAAGTCAATATTCTGAAAGCGTCAGACATAATAATAATAATAATAATATACAGACTGATTTTTAATTTAATAATAATAATTTGAGGGGAAAAAAGACCCGATCGGCCCTTTGCGGATTGATGAGAAATCCGCGAGCGTTTGATCGCGTCGAATTTATTTAGGCATAATACGCATTATTATTATTATTATTTAGATTTATCGCACGATGACGTCAATCCCTCCGAGTAATCCAAAAACGAACCGTAAACTATCGTTCTTCTAACCGCTAGGCCGTTATAGTATGATAATAATAATTCGTCTTGGAGCCGCTCGGAGAATTAATAACCGTCGTGTAATTTATATCGTCGTGCCAGCCAAACGTTTGGCCATTTTTTGTAAAAGTACTTACGGACGGCATTAGACGACGACGACGACGACGTTTATTAGAAGAAAGAAATGTTTCAATGTACGCAGGACAACAGGTACCATCGGGTAAATTGCTCAGACAAATAACTCGATTTTTAAAATGTCCAAGACTGAGGGCGGTTGTGCACACATTTCGACGCGATTTATTTCATACCGACGTGTGTACCAGCACCGCTATTACAGCGAAACAGTCAGTTTTCCATCGCACAACTATACCACGAGAATTCCATATCTCGAACATCACTTCAGTGTCTCGGATCCAAGTCGCCGGTAATATTTTTTTATAATGTTTTTTTCTTTTTTAATGTGTATACTAGGTACCGAAGAGTAATGTTAAGTCATTAATATATACGCCTATAGCACAATAAATATATTACCTATATTATTGTTTTTTTAGATTCTGGACGACGGAGCGAGGAAGTTAGTGGTTTTACAATGGTGTTTATTTTTATTTTTTTTTTATTCCGTACACAAAAATTCTACCAGAAGGAGTGCTTCGATTTCAACATATTATTATAGTACCTTACATTTTATAAAATTAGATCAAAATGGTATTTTCAAGAGGTCATTTTTCGATTTGCTCAATAGTTATTTAACTCCACGGGAAAAACTACCGAAAAATTACGAAAAACCGCTAAAAATGGGATTTTAATATCTAACTCTTTGTTTATCCCCATAACAACGAATAAAAAATAATAATTTTATAATATCAATACAACTTACAGGCTATAATAAATAAAAACAATATAAAAAATCAAGACTGACAAACCGTATCCGCTCAGAATCGTTTTTCTTATACAATGATATTAATATATGATATCATTGAATTGAAGTTTAATACAATCCATTATACATTGACCCACTTGTAACCTACAGTACGGCAGAGGGACATCCATTTACCCGCTTTTTAACATTTATTTTGAAAATATACAATCTGTAAAGATGGTTTACGATGAGCATATGTGATTATTAAGATATTTCATAACTTTATACATGGAAGATTTGATTTTAAGAAACTACCCAACAGTATCTAACAGTACCCTGTACCCAACACATATGATGTGCTTGTATGTATATATATATATAAATGTTTATAAATATCCATATTTAATTTTATGTTTTATTTATTGACACCAAACATACATACAAAAAACAAGTTCAATATAAAATGTGGACACCTACTCCCTGCTATTGTATTAGGCAAGGGAACAGCATTTGTTTAGAATTATTAAGGTTTTTGACTTATCGAGATTCTACTATACATCTATATTGTACGAATTTTATAATAATTTAACACGATTTTTTTATGAGACCAAAAATTAGACATATTTAATAGTATGATTATCAATAGTTTTTATTTTTTATTTATAGAAAAATTGCAATTGATGTTCTTGTCAAATCGTGTAGGTATCATAAATTTCAAACCTATGCAGATGCTATAGTGAAACTTTTGACACTTGTGATGAACAGATAGAGTAACTGCGACCACGTCTATTGTAGTGATCATTCGACACACACTTTTTTTTCGAACTGACTTCACCGCGTATGTATACTATAAAGAAAACTATGTTTTTTGTTTATTATTCAAAAATATTTTGCATCGATTATTGTATTAATTTCGATTTGACATTGTCTAAAACAGTATTAAATAAAACGATATTATAGATAATATTGTTATACTTTTATTTATATCGAAGTGTAAGACTTAACCCTTTATAGGGCATAAGACGCTAGTAACCCGATGGATCTAAAAATTGGTATGCGTACTGTAGCTGTATCTATAGATAAATGATTTGTAATAAAAGAATTTTTTTTTTAGTTTATTGAACTTAAAATAACCAACATTTTAAGTGGTAATATAGTTTACCACTGACTACTCAAAAACCCGAAAATCACCTAAGAACCAATGTTTTACACGGTCAGTGGTATAATAGCTTACCACTTAAAATTGTTATGTTTTCAGACGACGGATACGATATTGCTGATTCTAACTATGTATTTGAAAATTATCTGAGATTAATACTGCTTTGCATTTTATCAAGCAATAAATAAAAACCGCCTTATACAGCTGACAGTGTTATAATAATTTACCACTCAGATATTTACCGGGGACATGATAACGATATAACAACATTCGCGTACAGGCTAACTATACTCGTATGGTATTGATTTACCAATTGCATCAAGTGGTAAGATAAAGTACCAATAACTCATCATTAGAAAAATAAAAAACTGACTGGTAAATATCGCTATCAAAGACGTTACAGTTAACCCTATACGATGATAATATTGCAAACAATTAACAGCGCTTACAATTTACGAGTGACTATACTGCGACAGACGTCTGTTTAAAATAATTATTTTAAAGTGCATTTAGCAGTAGTTAATGAAATTGATATACCACACGTCCGCGAAAACAGGGTACACAAAAAAGTCGAGTTGCGCAAAATACTATAGTGTTAAAAAATTGAAAGTCGTAGGAATTTATGATCCAACAGTTAAGTCTCGTGTCCCGCAAACAGAATTCTAAGACATGTATAGGGCATTGAGTAATATTATTAACAATTGAGTTAGAGAGTGTTGGCAGATATATTTTATCTACAATTTGTAAAACGGTTTTTGTCGCGTATTATCTCTCTCGTAATAAGGAGCTCTGTGTAATATAATATGGTATAACTGTATATAAGAAGTAACCTAACGTCGGTATGCGTTCGATTGCCAATCGCTGCGTAAATAACAAGAAATATTTTAAGCAATAAATCAAGTACATTATACTGTTCTAGTTGAAATAGAGTTAACACAGAGAGTACTCTGTTTTTATTTTCAATCGGTATGCTCGTAGAAGTTGAAATCAATTGTCTCGGTATATAGTTTGTTATATTATTATTCGTCGAGGGCGTGTTTAATATTTCGTGGTAGGTCGAGCGCATTTAACGTGTCTGTTCGTATCTTTGGCGGTCTAATATGTCTTAAAACATTTCATTATCATAATATTATTTATGTTATTGCGTACTATATATTATATAAGTCGTATGCAGCAGCGTGGTACTAACCAGTGCTAACCAAAACTTTTTGTAGACTATATGATATGCTCGAGAAATCGGCGCTGCGCTTTACAATTCAGTCGTTTGTTATAATATATATAGTTATACACGTTGTGCAAATTTACATATTATTTCCCCCTCGAATTTCGAGCCGAATGCAATCAGCCCCCTACCCCCACCTCCTCCAAACGGGCCTGCAGGTTAGCACGCAAAATGTGACGTATCGTCGAGCACTGTATACGATCCCGTGATGTAGTCGATCGTTCCAGAAAATAATATGAAAACACGCGTTTCCGGGAAAACCGTCGAGGGTTGTTTTGTCGAAATTTGTGTTAAAATATACGCCGCCGCCGTCACCGTAGGGTGTCGCGATTTCCGCAGAAACTCGACAGTCAAACAATACCGTTTTTTGTGCGATAGAGGACAGAATAATAATATTATTGTATCGTTCACTATAAAAAAACGCACAATGATGGTTTTTATTTTACTTAACGATGGTGTCGACAAAGGGCCCCGGATGCATTTATACAGAAAGAACCCCAAAAATGTTACTTCAAAAAATGTGCTAATAAACATATTATGTAGTGTAAAATATTATATTTTTTAAAAATATCTTATTTAAGTTCAATACGCAGTTATAGTAATTATTTATAATAGTTCTAAAAAATTATACAAATAATACCTTATGGTATTATACAACTTAATATGTTTTCATGCTATTCAAGTTGTGTAATAGGTTTTCTTTATATCAGTCATTTTTGATGAAATTATAATATTATAATGTTATGTTGACGTTCCTTCTATCCGTTCAATTCCTATTTCCTTTAGTAAAAAATATTTATCGTTGCTATCATACATTTCGCGAGAAACTATAAAGGCTTGACGAAGGGCAGTTAAAACTAAATAGGTACGCAACAAGTAGGAATGATTTTCGCTATGAACGATAAGAAGAAAAATGCATTTAAAAAGACGTAGGTAATTTGAATAAACTGATGAGAACCCCGAAAATAAGAGCGCCAACCGTTAGTGAAGTTTCTAATCTCACCAACGCCAAGAAATGTATTTTATACAGTTTCATGAAAACGTTCATTCTTTTATTATATTAAATTGAAAACGATTAAGATAGTACCTATGTAAATAAGTTCTGAATGGATTATTATTTTTCGAGTTTACCGGGAATAATTTATATTAAAATTTAAAATTTACCTTAGGGTGGTGGCCAGATTGGGATCGAATTATGTCGAAGATTATGATGTTAATGACGTCTCGAAAGTCGTTATTCTTGTGTATTTTTAAATGGTTGCTTATACCTACGCGTAGATAGGACCATATATCTTTTAATGGTTTTTATCAATTTAACTGAAAACATGATTAACTTTGTCTAGTTCTGGCCTTCGCTTGAGTTCCTTCTCGGAAAACGTTCCTAAGTTTCCTGCGAATAATCTTCAGACGTCTGAGACGGCCAGTTCCGGTTGTCTTCCCAAGTTCAGCTTTGTCCATTCATTTGTAATGACTGAGCTTCTTACTCTGGTATCCACACTGGGCGCACTCCGATTTTTGTATGTGAAACGATAGAGAAGTATGTTAAATACAAAGCAATTTTATTATATTTGTTTATCGACAATATTACTCTCTAGATGAATGTTTTATTGTTTGTTTAATTTTACACACAGTTAAATGTCATCGTAAAATTTCATAATAATATACTGCGATGTAGTAGTATATTATATTCGTATTTTCACAGTCTATTTGCATTTTTCACTACCATTACTACGCCGTGTTAAAGGGGGGAATGTCCCACTCAAAGGACATCGATTTTACCGTTTTACACATTACAGGAAGATTACACAGTCGCTGTGCACTGATTTGCTGATCACACAAACACATTTACGGCGTTACATTTTGAAGGGAAATTACAGTGTTTGGTCGTAAAAGTGTACCTAGCACAAATAAATTTACCTTATTACACAGTCTTTGATCGTCAATTTGACACAATAATATGTTGTTTACACATAGACAACGTTTATCTAGTGTAAGTTATCAATTTTTTCAAACATTTCGTACTAGCCCTAATAGGCTAAAGTTGTATACGATCAGTAGGTATTAATAATCAAGTATATTCATACCTAGGTAAATTTAAGTTGCTTATTACAACTAAATATTATTTTACTATCACGTGATTTACATTATCTACGGTAGGTGTATACATATACTCGTATTACATTATGTTTTAATATGAAATTATTTATTATAATATGGTAAACAGTTTCGTGTGAGGTATAAATTAACGGTCAGGGACCGTGTAATACAGTAAAATGTATGTTGTCCTTTGAGGGGTAACTCGGTGTAATAACGGTAACATTCAAATATACTGTAAACATATTATACAAATATAATATTGGTGTAATACTGTAATAGTTGTTGTTATTGAATATTTTGTTTGATGAGTTTCGACCAGGCGTGCGTTTAATTTTCGAAACGAAATAACTACGTTGTCGGACGCAATCTATATTAATTCCATATTCGATTATTCGTTCGGTATAATTAGTTTTAATTCTTATTAATATAAATAATGTTCATAAATAGCATTTTGCACGTCGGATATTGTATATGTTGTATATAGGTACGGAGAGTTGTAGTAGATTTTTTAGTCTGACATTTTTGTGAATTTCGATGACATACATAGAGTATTTTAATT
>WHPZ01586046.1:1320-26390 GCA_016617965.1 Macrosiphum rosae
TTTTTTCCTTTCCTTTTCTCTGGCGGCATCATATAATAAAGTCACACACCCTGCGTTTTACCGTTGTGAGTGCGTGCCGATGATATCTTAGTTGTCGTTAATAATGGTTTTATTTGATGTGACCGATTTCTACAAACGACAGTTATTTATTAGTTGTTCTGTAAGACTTTAGTTTATTATAATGGTGTGTGAGCATATCATTACAATATTCAATTCTAACAGTTTCTCCGGGCGCGAATGGACGAATTCGTTTTACATGTGAACCAATTTTTGATATACGTACAATTTTACTTTACATATTTTATTATTAAAAACCTGGATTTATCGTTTATAAAAATAAGTGTTATAATGGATTTCTTTACAATGTATTTATATATCTACATATAGTTATTTATATAAAAACAAAATGGCATATGAAAACAATCGATGGTACATAATAACTATTTACAATAAGCAATACACTATATTGTAAATTATATAAAATTACAAATATTTTATAAGTCATCAAATTCAGATTCAGAATCATCAGAGATGTTACTTTTTATGGTTACAAAATGTACAGCACTGGGTTCCGTGAGTTCCGCTTCCAAAAATTCCTCGGTGATGAAGTCGATTTCAAAGAATTTATGTTCTTCTTTGATGACGCGATTTATACAATTTTTCCACATCTCAGGTGTAACTAGTTCCACGCCTTCATGTAGTAGTTTTTGTACATCTGGTAATTTGAATGTCGTGTTATTTGTTTTGACATGGCGTTTCACAAAGGCCCATACTAACTCGATCGGATTTAACTCGGAATGATAAGGAGGTAGCCTAAGTACTATTTTATTATTTTCTTTTGCTAATTCGTCAATTACGTACTTTTCACAAACTGGTCGAAATTGTTCTGCCTCCTCTAATAGTTGATGTTTAACTATTGGTTGATGAATTAACTTTCCCTTATTTTCCAACCATTTAATAATTTTACTTTTCGCCCACGAAATGAGGGGAAACGTATCTTTTTTGACCGAATGGTACGATGCAGTATCCATAACGATCACTGCGTTGTCTTCCAACAACGATATAATGCTACTAAACCATTCGTAAAATGTAACATCATTTAATTCGTCATGATAATCACTAGAATTGTTTTTTGATTCAAAATACCAAAGACCACCAGCAACAAACCCATCGGACGATCCTATGTGGACAACAATTAATTGTTTTCCTTTACCTGATAGATTCTTTTGTCCAGATTGAATCGTGGTATCCACTGATTTAGCAGATTCTTCTACGTTTATCCAAGATTCATCAAGGTAATAAATTTGACGACCATGGCTACGATAATATCTAATAGATTCCAAGTATTTTTGTCTCCAGCAGACTATATCACCTCTTTCGGTTAAAGCAAAATGTCGTTTTATTTTAGTGTATTCAAAATTTAAGTCTTTTAATAATAGTTGCAAAGATGAACGCGAAAAATTCGATAAGCTGGGATCGTCATTGATTGATGTCATTATTTTTTCAAAAGTTGGAAATTCTTTTCGATGCCAAAACTCGTGTATTTTTCGTCGAATAGCATTTTTTTCAAATTCATTAACTTTTTCAGTTAACTTAGGTCTTATTTTTTTTCTATTAGGAGAAGTAATCGTACCTCTTCGCTTGTATTCAGATAAAGTCATTGAAATTGTGCGTTGACCAATACCGGTTTCTTGTGACATCAATTTGATGAGGTCTATGTATTTAAGGTGTCGTTGATCTGGGAGTGAGGCTTGCTCTGTCATTTTTGATATGTACAAATCGATAATATTTTGTCTCTGTTCACAACCAACAAACTGGAAAAAAAATGTTTGATATTGGTACATATACTGCATAGGTACATTATGATTTCATGTATAAGTACCTACAAATTACAATATAAAATATGTGTAATTATTGCAGACTGCAGTTTATACATTACTGTGGATGGAATAAGGAAAATGTTGACGGATCAATAACTATAATAATTCAATATTTTATTATGTTTTGACAGAAAAAATAACCGTTATATTACGTGAAAATAAACAGTTTCGTCTTTTATTCAGAAGCTCAGAATCGTTTTACCGAAGAAATCATATATTGTTCATTTAAAATGTGCCTAATACATACATCAACTATAGTGCGTTTCATAACAACTGTGACTCGACGCTAACGTGCATCGTGGTGTTTTTTCATTAGGGTTTCTAAAACTATAGTGCGTAAAATGCGCAGCAAATTTAAAATTGATAATATCTTACACATTTTTTCGATCCTAGTTTGAAAACCCAGGGTTTGAGACAAAACCACCAGGAAGCGCGTTAGCGTCGAGTCGCAGTTTCTATGAAACGCACTATAGTAGCCGAAGAGCGAAGTATACCCATGGTGCGATATTTTCAGTATATACATAATATTGTTATCAAATAATAATAATAATTAATTGTACTCACCTTTCCACGGGGATTTTTTTTGACTGGTACGACAGCATTAAACTTTTCTTCCATTCTATAAACAAATTGTAAACAAATTAAACACAAAAGTAAAAGAAATGAATATAAACTATAAAATTGTAACACAGTCACACAGAATACAATAGTCACAGAGCGAAACAGAAAAACGTTGTTATCCCTCAGTAGTTTCAAGTTTGTTTACAAATTGTATTATCAATGAGCATTGAGTACGAGTAGCACACGACGCGACGGCGCATAGTTCGGTTGACGGCAATGACAGCCGAACAGGCGCTACGTGAGATACGTGGTAGGAGATGACTGTTTTTGGTCGCCAACATAGACTGAAAACGACATGGTGGGCGGGTGACGGCCCGCAAAAGGTTTCTCAGTTATTATCAAGGCTATAGATGATACCATCTGAAATTGTGGATATCATCACAACTTATTTTTCAATATTTTCAGCACTTCCGGTGGTTTCGTTTGGAGTCACATTTTGTATCTTATATCGCGTTTTATACAAATAACGCTGTGAACTCTCAACAAATATTGTGACCCACGCATTTGCCTCTTGGACATACTTTAGGGAAGAACTTTATGTCTTTATCTGTGTCTATCTGTTAGGTTTTATCATTTGAATAAATACATTTAGAGTTATCAGTTAGCGAACATTAGGTTTTATTTTGTTTTTCATTTAATTCAGGGCTTATACCCGTTCCCAAATATACAATTTTTTAAAACCAGTAACCGGTTATCTTTAAATTTTGATATTATGGTAACCGGTAACCGTTTCTTTAAAGATATTTCAAACACTTTGATAACCGTTTAAAAACCGTTGATAAGGTAATTTGATAAAAATGCCGCCCAGTGGCCGAGAATCGAACCGGCGACGGATAAGCCGCAACCGACGCCTTAGACCACTCGGCCGCATCGTCCCCCGGGTATCATATTTTTTAAAACAGTTTAATTAGGAAGTAGGACAGTTTTTTTTGTGGGTTAATAACATAACTATTATTATAACGAAATCAAAAACTTAATATGCTTTATTTTGGTTGATTTCACTCAATTTCAATATTTATTTTTACAAACTGCTTTTAAAGTTTAAAACATATGATCAAAATAATTTCTGTCTTAAAAACATCAAAAAACTAAATTGCATACAATTTTTTCATTTATAACTGTAAAACCGCAATTATATATAATAATTTTCCAAGATGACACTAAGAATGATACACTGGCACAGAACTTTTTGGTTATATTGTATAATATATTACAGTACCCCAAAACCTGGGTGTGCAGATCGAGCATTCTACGCTAGCCTACGATAGTCGAAAGACACGATATAATAACTATGGATAGATCTCAGACTTTATTCTTGATTAAAATATCGTAACTAAATACTAAATCGTAAATTATACTAAATAGACAAGCCCCTAGTAAGCCCCTATTCCACCAACTATTTCGTAATAAGGAATCAGCGCGCGACGACGACGTCTATGACGGTATTTATAATATAAAGATATACCTATGTATACTATATGAATCATATAATATGATAATATTCACAACAGGTAAGCAATACTGGACAGCAATTAATTAAGGAAAATAATTTGAAAATGGCTGGAAAACAGTATTCAACTATATTTACTATATGAGAATATAGTCATTCAAGTATTAAATACCACGAAAAAACCATTAATTATTTTGGTCGGGAATATGTTTTGACTTTAGGTTATAAAACCGTGATTGAAAATACGAGGTAACCTCTTTGATGTTAATATTTAGATATTTACATTGGATTACGATAACTAATAATCGCTTCCAGCATTTCAAAACTAAAAGCGGTTTTCGTTACAAACCGGTTACCGGTTTTAAGCCCTGATTTAATTATTAAAAGTTATTGGTTAGTGCTATCAAAAAAATGAAAACACTACGACACAGATAAAAGTTCTTCCCTATGCGTTGTGGAATTTTGGAAATTCTACTATAAACACAGGGGGAGCAAAGTTGTCCCGCGCATAACAGTTTTTTTCATGTTGTACATTTGTAAGATGCAAACAACACATTCGGGTGTGACGTCCTCTTACAAATTAAGATCCACAAGGGATAAGTCCATAAACATTAAGGTGGTATAATATTTTATTGGTACATTTCTACTAGAACCACGTGATAGCTGCGAATGGTTAAGATATTGGTGATTGGTGATTGGAATGCTTAACCTAACCAACATCGAACTCAGACCATGCAGATTGAATGGATTTGGGAATTAGGGACGGACACAGTAAATGACTTCATAGGCGGTACATTATAGAGGAATTGCGGAATGAAAATCCCCGGCAAAAAACATCCCCAGACTACGATATTAATCGGTAGGCGGGAAAAAACCTAACGGAAAAAAAGGCCCAGAAATATAAATATAAATGTGAACACATTAGTATACTGTACTCGGTATGTTATTATGCACCTACTTTTATTGTATTATGCTTTTTCGAGCTATTATTGTTGTAATTTTACAGTCGAAAATTGACTGACGTTTATGATTATTATCTGCTTTCTAAATATATTAAATTACCTCCGGTTTTGTAATTTTTGTATACATTTTAGTATGTATGTACCTAAGACTGATGTTTTTTGACTCATAACTTATAACATAATAAATCATGACGTATACATAATATTGTGTTCATATTTACATTTTTATTTGATTAACAATCTATATTTTATACAACTAATAATTAATTATTAATTTCATTATAATATATAATATATTAATATATTATTATATTTTGTTATAGGTATATGGTAATTACTAATTAGGTCATTAGGAGTAGAGTATACAGAATGTAGGAAAAAAAAGCCAAGAAAAAAATCCACGAAAATAATAGTAATAAATGTTTCGATTTTACAATGTGTATTTTTTTATTTTTATTATAAATTTAATAAATTTACTTATTTAATATTTTTAACTTCTACTTTTCTGGTGGGAAAATAATTAAATACAAATTTTATATTATATAATAATAACTTAATATTGGTTCATACTGCAACATGTACTTTTGAAAAAAATCACCCTGTACAAAGTATATAATAATCAAAAAAAATGTCAAACAAGGTTTATAGAGGTATAACTTAATATTAATTGTAGTTCATACTGCAACAGTGCGGCATGTAGGTACCTACATTTAAAAAAAATCACCCTGTACATAGTAGATACGTTAAAAATAACTTATAGGTATAAGACATAAATCAATTAATCAATTTCAAGATAATATGTAGTTTATCCACAAAGTATCATTTTATTTTTGTCCAATTGTGACATGTCGGAAATTTACCGAAGCCTTAAAACCGTTTTTGGGTAAAGATAGATTATATTTGTTAGATTGTTTCATAAATTTCTTTCAGTCTCACATATCCATCTCCAGAGATAGCATATGTCTTATTTTTCAATATTTAAATTTTTATCAGTAATTAGTGTAACAATGGAAATAATAAATTCTAATAAAAATAATAATAAATTATGTTACGATAGGGTTATATGTACGTTCGAAAACGTTAAAAAATCATCGAAAAAATTATTAATTTATAATTATAAAATTTGGCTTTTTTTTCCGTGGATTTTTTTTCTGACTACCGAGTATACATGTGTTCATATTTCTATTTCTATTCCAGGGCTTTTTTTCCGCGATTCATATTACTCATAATCACATGCAAATGGTTGAACAAATATTTTTCAAACGTTAAACAGTATCTATAATAATCACATTATTAATATTTAATTACAAATACCTATATTATTAAATCATTCAAACAATGAATATATATATATATAATATTATCGTAATTTAAAACAAAATAATAAATTGTATGATAATATACGTATTTGTAATTAAAATTTAAATATTAATAACGTGGTAATTATAGATACTATATTATAATTAATGATTAAAAAATGTTTGATCAACTATTTGCATGTGGTTGTGAGTAATATTGTAGTCTGGGGATTTTTTTCATGGGGACAGGGATTTTTTTCCCGGGTATTTTTATTCCGATTACCATTGTAGAGATAAGAAACGAAATGTGATGGGATAGTAAAGTACACGGGTTCAAAACTTCAAACGCCAATTAGGTAATATGTTTTAAAATTAATTGTATCTCATTAGTCAATGTACGCTGTATGAAATAATTAAAGCACTTCCAGAAAATAATATTATCTTAGTTCAAAATCTTTAAGGGTCCTTCCTCTCATTATCACATTTATCACTCTTGCATTGTAATAGTGTAAATTTTATTCCTTATATTATGCAAGATTATAACTATAATCAAATGTCCTTACTCAATACAAATATACAATGCATATTACGTGATATGTCATATGTAGGTACTTAAATGTCGTGTGTCTTAAATTATAATATTATAACATAGTCTTATCAAGAGGACGCTACCCATGTATTTGTTGTCTCCGTCTTACACACGCAGGACATACCAAATTTCCATTCACTGGTTTAAATTGTGTGTTGTTATAGTTTTAATATTAGAGTGAATCGACCTATTATCATAGGTACTATTAGGTAAGAATATTATCTGTGATTAAGCGTTGGCGATTTTTAAATAAATTTCATTATCAAGTAAGATATGTGTACGTGAAATATCAAAAATTTAAAATGCTCATATCTCGCTTGAAAATTAAAACTTCGAATAAAAGCCAACGCTCAAGCACAGATAATGTTATTATCTAAATATGTTATGATAGGTCAATTCACTCTGGTATCAAAACTAACTGCACACTATTGAAACTAGTGAACGACAGTTTGCCATGTCGTGCGTGTGTAAGACGGAGACAACAAAATATGTACGGGTAGCGTCCTCTCTATTCAAACCCGATTATGGCCAAGTCTATGTTTTCAATTACCTATATGTAGGTAAGTAAAAATATTGAATAAATGTAATGTACCTATATAATATTAACGCTATGAAATATGGGTGTATTACCTAAAATTTTATATGTATTATTATTCCAATAATAATCGATTGCACATTACTCATGAACACTACAATCCTAACGTAAGAACGGAAATTGACAATGATCGTTATCACGGTGTAGAAAAAAAATTCGAATGTGTACAAACAAAGCTATGATTTAAAATCCTTTGTGGTGGACAATTAAACAAAATTTGGCAAACACGCCCGAATCACAAAATATACGTTACTAATCACTAAATATTACTATAATAATACATTTCACTCGGCACAAATGCACAATGCTGCAGTATGCACTATTGCGGTAAAAACGATTGAAGACGACTTGTGGTAGGTAGGTTTAACAACTAGAAACAAGTCACATCGTCATAGCGTAGTGCACAGTGATCTGATTTATTATCGTTTTCGTTGTTGTTGTTGTTGTTGTCGTAAACTCGTAAACACTAAATACAACAGACGACTGACGGTGGTATCGGAATATTAATAAAGCGCACGCTGTGTACACAACACAGACAGACCGTATGGGCGAGACTGCGCGGCAACAACGACCGTGGGGCGCGAACCGCGGTGACGGATCGTCCGCGATCGGACGGGTTTTATAAACTGTTTTGGCAACACTGGCAGTTTTATGGGATGACGGATCTGTAGCGGCGGCGGCGGCGGCGGTGGCGGCAGCAGCAGCAGCAGGTTTATCCTTTCGTGCGTTGTCGTCGTTTGCAAAACAATAAAATGGCCGTTCGATTTTTGTTGTTTGTGTACGCGCGCACACAGGCACACGCAGATGGCGAGGGGGGTGGCGCGCGCGCTCGCACACACACGCGCCCGCCAGTTACATTACTTCGGCGCCGTGCGATAGCGATAGCGCACGCACGCACGCACACACTTACACACGCACGGTCGGGCGCGAGCAACTCGCACACGCACACGGGCGCTCACACACGCGCGCGCGCGCGCACACAAACACACACACACACACACGCTCACGCTCATCATCAATTATGTGGCCGTGCCGCCGACGACGGATAATGTAGTAGTGCCCGAAATACGTACCGTGCGTCGTTGTGTTTATTGTGAATATCATGTTATGTTGTTGTTATCGGCCACGCTAATTGCCGTCCGTGTATCGTCGTACGACGGCGATGTTATTGTCCGAGCCACAGCGACATTAGTGCCGCGCGCCGCCATCGAATTATCGCGATCGTCGCCGTCGCCGTCGTCGTTGTTGTTATTATTATTATTATTATTATTATGTAACGGAATTGGATCGCCGGACACTGCTGCTGGCGTCGTGCGCGAAACGGTAAGAGTGCGAAATAATATTAACATCACTGTTCGCCGCCGCGAGACCCGAACGAAAAATATCAATCACGACCTTTGCATCGACGACAACAACGAGTAATAAAAACAAACAGTAATAGGTAGGCACATTATAGGGGTACCGTAAAAACCAAAACAATAACAACGATAGCAATAATAAACGTACCTATACGCCGCCGAGCCTATTAATAACACGGCCAATGGTGTAATATAATAATTGGACGTTTTGGTGTTATTATCGCTACGACGTGTGCGCGCCTCTCCTGCAGACTGCAAGTTGCACCGGTGTATTGTGCTCTAAGCACGGCTCTTTGATCCCGACCGCCGGAGGAACGTATCCCGCGCGCACTTCGGTACGCGTTCGGGAGTTAATACTCTCCGGCCGGCCGTTTTTGTTTTGTCAACAACGACGACGCCGCCGCTGATAGTGTGTACGTGATCCCGTCACGTCGTTATTCGATTACAGACCTTAAATCGCAGTTGTCCGTGACCACCGTTTGCTCGCGGATCACGACATCCGATCGTTTTTGACAAAAACTAAATAGACGTTACTCGAATTTTTGGCACCGGCGGTGTGGACGATTGTTGTTTGACGAGCCCTGGCCGTGTAGGTCCGATACCCAAATCGCGATCGACCAGGAAGTCGTCGGGAGTGCGAATCGCGTGGACGCCCTAATCGCCTCATTGCACGTCTGCGTGATCCCTCTTGAGGTTGCGACGAAAATTCGTTTCTTTTTCCACACCTTGGACGCTAGTCATAATATAGTTGTCAATCGTTATTATTACGTTTTTTTTCAAGTGTAGATGTACCATATGATTTCTGTACGATAATAATTCAATCCAGTCCGCTTAAAACATTTTTCTTTTCTGTTATATTATGTAGGATACGTATTATGTTGATGCAACTTTCAAAGTAGTCTCATATTTTCAACTGTCCATTCACGGCCTGAATTCTGCTTTGAACTTTGAAAATATTTCTGATTTTACTATCATGATATACCTAGTTAGGTTGTGGCTAATCAAACGTTTAAATCGTATCTTTCATTAAACAATAGACTGATCTTTGAATGATCTTGAATTATTTCTTAAAGAGAGTAGCTGAAATGCCAAATATTTGTATTACATAGATGTAGTCAGGTACTCGGAGTTTTAATAATTTATATCAATTTCTACCGACCAAGTTTATTTATAGGACGTACTGCTGGATTGAGGTAGAGGTAGTTCTAAATGTGTTTGTTTTTCTTTGAAATGAGCAATTAAATAAACCTAATTTTATTTTATGTATTTTTAATTATATATAATAATGAATACCTTTAAACTTTAGGTAGTTGACAGGATTCAACGAAAAAATAAATCCAACTAAAATTCAATTCTAGGTGGCTAAAGCGTAATTGAATGTATGGTGTGTGCTGCAGACTGGAAGGCACCGTGGATTCTATACCACAGGGCCTATTAGACGGCCGCCCTGCCAGTTCAGTGCTTCTCACTCATCACCAGGTATTTAAATATTTGTCCTTTAAATATGATAAACAAAAAATAAAACATATTACCTATAATGTTGTACATTTGAATTTTCATGCAGTATCAACAATTACAACACATACAAGCACAACAAGAACAAGCTGCTGCAGGAGGATTAACATTAACGCTTCATCATCAAACTACAGTAAATGTTTTTACAATTATTTCACAATTATTATAGTTTTGTTTTATACCTAACAATTGTTAATTATGTTTTCAGGGTACAGGAAATAATGGCGTACTCACAGGAGGACCTCAACTAGTTCTTGCAAGTTCGCAGGGACAAGGAATAACCACTTTTCCAACTGTAACCACTCAACAAGGTACAACATTACATCACCATACGAGTTTTCAACAAGTGCTACATCAACATGTTCAGCACTCAAACATTCTTCACTCAACAAGCATACGACAGGTAAATAATATATAAAAATTAATGCATTATGTTGTATCAGTGACATCTATCCTTGAAAATCTAAATATTGCTTAAGACTTACCAGCCTGGCAGCCTATTACTCTGCTCCATTTGTAGGAATTGTCCATATGTCTACAAAAACTGTTTTGATACTTAAAATTTTAAACGCTATTTTTTACTTGAAAACTGTTATTCAAATGATTCTTCAATCACTGAGTAATGATAGTTAGCTTATGATTTTAGGTATTCAGTTTAACATTATAATATAATTAATAAAATATAAATTCATAATTGTATGAATATGTATATTAAAATATGTACCCCTTCTTAGTTTTGATTAATTAACAATGAAATAATATAATTTTCAAGATGGGTGCCCAACAGCACACATCTGGTACAATGGTTCAACAACAACAGGCTACGGCAATATTGGATACCACAAACACAAAATGTATACCTCAATCACCTTCATCACCATTCTCTTCTCGATCACTTACTCCCTCTCCTCAGCAGAGGGTTATTACACCCCAACCACAAGTTATCCATCAGGTAATTACTGTTGTCAAATAATTAATTAATAAAAATGTTAAATTTCTAATTAAATTTTGAATTTTCTTTTTTGCACAGGTGATGAGTGCTAATGGGCCGGTTTTACAATTTATTCAATCAAATAGTCGAAATAATGTAAATAATGTTCAAGTAAAAAATAAACCGCCCCAAATATTACCTAAACCTAATAATCATATACAGAACCATGCTAGTATTAACAGCATTAAGTCACAACAAACACATCATTCAACCTCTATACATAGTCAACAACAAGGTGCTTTCTTGATAAATCAAGTAGGTTTTTATCTTATTAATTATTAAAAAAATTTTTATGTTAGCTAATTTAAAGAAAATTATTGTATTTTTTATTTGTTTTATAATTTAATACAATATACTTGCCCAAATTAATAACTTTTGTACTTAATGCAACAATATCTTGTATTTTTATTAAAATTAGATTATGCCAACTGCTGGTGTAATAGTCGGTCCTCAAACAACTAGTGGCCTTCAGCTTTTTCTCAGATCCCCCAATACTCAAAACCATAATACCCAACAAGCTCAAGTCACTTGCAATGGTACTCAAATTTTACTTCAACAACAACCTAGACAACAGTCGAACCAGGTTAGTAATAATGTAATTTTATAATGTAAAGGAATATTTACAACTATTATAATACTTTTTAATTTATATAACTTTTTTAATATTAGGTTGTGAGGTTAGTAAGTGGCCAAAGTGTTCAATTACAGCAAATCCAAACATGTTCTGGTCCAGCTTTAGTTGCACTATCGCCTCAATCCAATATCACACAATCATCAAATAATAGGTCCATGAATATTAAAAAAAAGAAACCAAAAATGCATTCAAGGCCACACGATGACGAACCTGTACGATTAGACCTTGCAAATCTAATCAAACTATCTGGTTAGTTTTGAAAACAAATACATTTTTTATATTATAACTAATGCATTACTGATTTTTTTTAGGAATTGATGAAGAAGAATCTGGTACACCTACAATGCAACAAAATCAATTAAATCAAAATAATAGAATACAGCAAACTCCAACCCCCCCTCCACAATCTCATCAACAATCTGCACCTTTATTAGCTCAATTGCAAACGCCTACTTCTTCATCTCAAGTAAATGTTCAGTGTGTTTGGTTATTATTTTGAAATATAAATTTAATTAATTCCTTAATTAATGTTACAGGGAGGTTTTCGTTTGTCTTTAGTAGAAGATGGGCGTATGATTGTACATCAACCACAGATGACCACTAATACACTAACTCAGGTAATTCGGAATATTATACTATTTGTTACTGTGAATGTTAATACTGACAGTCCATTCCTTCCTAAACTGTGCAACACTCCGAGATATAAGTTGTGTATTCCACACCTAACCTTATTTTTACTAACTAATATCCGATACAAATTGTATACATGGGCTCCACTATAGTCAGCGGATGTGTCAATTCATTTAATTACTGTTAATTTTATATGACCATTTTGTATTCTTATGCAATGTTCAAATATTCATTTATTTTTGGTTATTAATACTTTAATTAGCTTTATCAATATTGGTTTTAATTTATAGAATGTTTCTGCAAGTGTTGCTGCTGCAGCTCAATCACAGTTAGCTCAGTTAGTTGCTGATCATGGTGGTCACATTCTTCAAAATGCTGTTCTCAGTGTGGCTGGTTCCGAATCATTACTTCTCAAAGGAGGCAATGCAACGTTACCCACCCAACCACAAAATGGTTCTGGCATGCGTATTTTGGCGGATGTTTCTGGTCGTCTTCAAATTGTAACTGTATTAGAACCCCAATCATTACAACAAAATATTATTAATGGCCAACATTTGATGTTCCCCACTGCTGGTACTCCTGTAAGTGTTGAAAATCGACAAAATCATCAGCAATTTGTCATGTCAACACCAGTAGAAGATCAACAAAATAAAGTAATGCAGCAAAATAATAGTATTCGAGTGATGCATAGCAGTAGTACAATGGTGTCAAGCTTAGACCATCAACAAAATAGTAGTATTCAACTTGTTTCTAACATGATGGATAGTCGGCTGTTAGTAGCACCTAATAATGATTCTTCAAGAAATAATGATATTTTATTTAATGAAGAACAAAACCGATTGCAAATAGTAACTAATTCTTCTACAATGAATAAAAATGTAGAGTTACAAAATCAATCACCAATAATTCATACTTCAGAAAGAGTGATGCAAACTTCAATATCAAGGTCTAAAACCGTACCAGTATCTTCACATAGTCCTAGAAATATTCAATCTGTGATAAGTCCTCAATGTAGTCCAGCTATGTCTCATAGCTCTAGAAGCAATTCAAAGAGCCCTGCCTCCTATAATTCTCCTATACCATCCCCAAATGTTTCTCAGTCATTTACTCCAATGTTGCCAAATCGGCCAAATTTAACAATTGTAACGTCACCACAACAAAGCAACATGCAGTTTTCAAAACCATGTGCTGCCGTTATATCACAATCAAATGATAATCACATGACATTGTCTAATTACCAAACATCTGTAATTAATAGAACAAATAACAGAAGTCCATTAGCGGTTCCATCAAAAATATTTAGGCCAAATAGTCCACCTAAAGCTTCTGTTCCACTAGAAGTTCAATCCCAAAATGCGTTTTTAGATAGTATTGCCCAATCTCATCCAAATATATTGATCAATAAGACTATGGTTGTCCCACCATGTGCAAATAAAGCACCGATTAAACCAAGAAAAGTAAAAAGAGCTGCTGTTGTGAAACCAATGGTATTTCAATGTGATGAAAAAGAGAAAGAACACCATGATACACCAGTTCCATTGAATTCCCCAGAAAGTAGTATTTCAAATCAAAGGGTAAAAACCATACAACTTACACCACAAAAACAACAGGTCTGTCAATAATTTTAAGTTGTATATAACTTCAAATAATAAATATTATTTTTGTCACTTTTCAGTTGTTGAAAGCAGTTCAAAATCAAATATCTGCTCTGAGCGCAAAAAAGTACCGCACAAGTAGTGAGCAAACTGCTTTACAAAGATTGTTTAATGAGCAACAGAAAATTTTACAATGTGGCAAAATTGTTCCTACTGTTTCTGGGCAAAATTCACAAGGAATTACCTATGTAAGAAGTTAATGATTTATTTATGTGCAATAAAATGTAAAATATTTTAATATAATATATTTTTAGGTATCTACACCTGTAAGATTGGTGCCTCCACCTTGTCAAATGGCTTCAAGTCCACCTCATACCTTGTCACCTCCTCTTACAGTGCAAACCTCAACTATTGCATCTCCTCCAACTAGTAATAAATCAACATCCCCTTTACATGTACAAGTGAGTAATTAACTTAAAATATTTATTAATTCATTATTAATTAAACACTAATTTCAATGTAAGACATACGAAAAATATAATCAAGTGATTTTTCTTAAATTTAAAAGTTTGAATGTTTTTTATAAGTATACATTTATTAAAATACTGAAATCTTTAGAAGAGATGTTCAGATCTAATTATTTCAAGAAATAACAACTGATCACTCCCTGATTCACAAAGCCTACATTTATAGAGATTTAATTCTAAATATTTATCTTATAAATTGCCTTTTTTTGTAATATAATGAATACTTTTTTATGAAAACACTATCCACAGTTAAATAAATGTTTATAGTTTATAATAATTATTTATTTATTTTATAGGTCGGAACTCAAACGTCTTGTGAACCTTCACCAACTCTTCCTGCATTCAGTGCTTCTAAACGAATATCGTTGTAAGTGTTTGGTTTTGTCCACTTTTATTTTTTTTAACTGGTACTAGTATTAAGAGAGCATTATATTTTTTTCTCTGTCTTACACATGTGCATTATAGTTGTGATTACATAGTTGAAATCACGATATTATAACCTTTTATAAGAATTATAAAATGAATAACTTTATCTTGGTTTTATCAGAAGCTTAATTATTATTTTATATTAAATTAAGCTTCTAAAAAATCACAGGTATTTTTTTAAATTTTTATAATAAGTTTGATACCTTAATTTCTATGATAAATACAGTTTCAAATTACTCCCAATACAAAGAAATTATTGAAATAAGCGTACATCAAATAAAATTTACATCCTTTTATTATGTTGAACTTCAAAGTATTATAAATTAGTAATATGATAAAATAGAACTATATATAATGATATATATTGAGTAGTTTACATGAAATATTAAATTTACTTTTCCTTATAAATTGAGACATAAAAAAATTATTGGGTTTTAGAATGACCAAAAAATGACCAACTTTATATTTTGAATTAAAATGTATTTAAATATACTAAGTTCCTCAAAAGAAACGGCTTCGCACCAACCAAAACTGGTCATCAATGCGCTACTTTACTTATGGTTTCCCCCACTTATTCTTGCAATGTAGTCCTCGATTGGCTGTGCCAATGAGGCGCATTCGTTATAAAATGGGTTGTGTGGTCAACTGCCAAACCTCAATTTGTGTGCACAAAATCGGTCTGTTGTCTCGTGGAACAGAAACGTGACTAAATAGAATTAGACTAAACAGTAAACATGTTTGAACTTTTAGTCAGCTAACTTAGTTTTTCTATATTCTATATGTGTAAGACAAATAAAACGTTTTACCGACTCGTCCTCTTAAATATAATATTGTTTTAGAATTTCTGAGAGGATAGCAGCTGATCAATCAGGTGCGACTAATCCAGATGTCATCACACCATTTAGTTCGGCAAGTGATGCTGTAAAAAGATTATCACGATATCATTGTTTAAATGAAGCAGTGTTATCAGAAAGAGATTTGGAGTTGGCTGATGAAATTTTTGAGTCGACTGCCAAACAAATGTTAGATAAAAAAGCATCATTGTTTAACAAATACCGTTACCTATTATTTAAAGAAAGCATGGTGAGCATCATACTTATATTGTATTACATGTTAATATTTAGGACTCGGAATTATATGCATTATTATTTTTAAAATTATTAATTTATGAAACGTTAGAAAAAATTATTATATTTCAACCATTGCATAGAAGAAAGAATAGATAAAATGTAAAATCCATACATTCTTAAATAGTAAACCTGTATTTATATAGGATAAAATGTTGAACTGCTTTAATTATTTTGAAATTGTTAGAGGAATATCATCACATAGAAGATAGTTAAACTTTTGAATTTTTAATGATTAAAAATCACTTCTGGCCAAGGTCAATGTCAAAAATACATTAGGCACTTTAAAGAAATAATGTAAAATCCATAATATATTAAGAACAATAAATTACATGTAATAGTAAATAAATATTTAAGTTGAAATGTGAAAAATATATTTTATTTAATGTTAATTCATTATTTGAGTTATGCTTTGTAAGACGACTTTTCTAACTATTAAAATAAATATGCATATTTTTATAATTCTGGGACCCATATTAAATACTTGGAAAGTTAAAGATTATATTAACTATGTGTTATTAGAGGGAAGTGCAAACATCCGAATTGATCATGTTGGGTCGAAAATTTGACGCTGATGAGTCTGCACAATTACAACAGTTAAAACAAAATTTGAACACAAATTCAGTTAATTCAACGAGTAAGTTGCATATTAATAATAAAAAAAAGTTAATTATTTAATTAACCAATAACTTTCAGGTTGTAGTGAAGAACCTATATCTAAAAAACGTGAACACCAACTGGAGGATGAACAGTCTACATCAGAAAACAAACGGCATTGCCCTGATGATGAAGAAATCAATGCACAGGTGCAAAATGCCATAGACAGTATTTTGAATTTGCAACGCAGTGATCCGGCAACGGATGAAGCGGTGCGCAGCATTTTACCGTCCTAGCATACTGGTCATAGGAAATGTTTGACCACAGCGTGAACATTAAAATATTGGTTCCTCAGTGTACGGATTTCCTAAACTCGATTATGGTAATATTTGACTGTGTTAATTTAATTTTTTTTCCTTTCTTTTTTATATAGATATTTTTTCTTTAAAATATCTTACACTTAATGAAACAAATGTTTAAGTAAAAAAATATGTTAAGATAGAAATTTAAGATAGTGTAAGGATGGGCTTCAACACTTCTATAAGAGATTTGGAAACCTAAGTATATTCTTCTTGACAATTATGATGTTACCAAATTATTAATTTAAACAATTCTTTATCTAGTCTACAAACAAGTTGTTGCATCACATATGTTATTTATGTGTTATATTTATCAGTTTTCATTCTTAAAATAATTCAAAATGCAGTCATGAAACTAATGAACTTACTACATTAGTTAGTTTTATTTTTACCCTATTAATGACTTTAAAATATATTGCCACGTATTTTGTTGTATTACTTCATAACTTTCAGTCAATTTCTTATATTGAAAAATATATTATTATAAATTATTACAAACCCCATTTTATTATGTACATCCAATTTAAAAAAAAAAATTAATATGTGATAAAGTACATAAAATAGTTATCAAGGTTTATTTGTATATTTCTTTCAACTAATATTTATTTGATATAGACTCGAGAGGTATGAGATATAATTATATAAAGTTTCATATAATAATTTACATAAATTATATACAGAGTGATTGCAAGCATGCTCTCGCCCCCATTTTTCCTTAATTATTAAATGTATACAACTTCTGTTTTTTTGATAATTGATTAAGATTTATGTACCATTTAATGAGTGTCCTATGGCGATATAAATTTATTTTTTTCAAAAGAGTCCCAACGTGTTTAATTTTAAATTATTAGGCAAATGATTTTTTAAAACATTTTGATGTAGCTAATTAAAATTTGAACAAAAAGTTTATGTGTTCTTTAAAATCTATTTACTCAGGTTAACGTAGTCCTATAAAAATTGTTTCGCAAAACTATAAAGTTGATGAAATATTGAACCTAGTGTCTAGTACTTATTATACTTTGAAGATTTTACAAAGTATAAAATTATAGATTAATATGAATTACTATAGTTTTCAAATCATATATTCCAAATCTATCATTATAGTACACTATTTACTATAACTCAAAAACCAGTTAGAATTTTGATTTGTGTACTAAATAGTTAAAAAAAAAAATCATCTACTCAACAATTTATAGAATAGTATTCAAATTGTATAAAAAAATAAAAGCTGGAATCACCACAAGACATTCCTTCAATGGTATAGAAAATATTTTCTCTGAGGGTGGCGGCATGCTTGGTATATTACCTATTTGTCCTGTATATCATGTATTCATGTATTTTATTTTCTTACTATATGTTATATTTTGTTATTTATTGTAACCAAACAGTATTTCTTAATATTAAATAACAATACAGATATTTTTGTACTATTTAATACATTTCCAGAATTCAGAATAGATTACCTTAAACTCATTGTGTTAGTTATCATCTTGGTTTATTTTTATCATTTAGTCAATATCTAATATCATAATAATATGCAGTATAACATTTAATTAACCTATTACCTACCTCACATGATTTCAGGATAAAAATTAAAAATATTATCAAGTTTTCAATCACACATTACTGTCTATTGTGAAGTGTAAATTTATACAAAATTATATTGGAGTGGTTAATACATACTCGACTCCGTCCCTCAATTTTTATATATAGCAATAAAGGCAACCAAGTATTAAAATAAATTATTCAATAAACACAATATTGTGATACCATTTTGACATAGTATTTTTGTTTTTGTTTTTTTGTATGTGAACTACTCCTCTGATAGTAAATAGTTGTAAGTTAAGTGTCATGATTCATCATTGCAATTTTATATTGGGGTTCTTTCTAACACCAAGGCAGTACTAAAATTTTTCTAATATAGTTTAGTCATTTTTTTCATTAGTATATTTTGTATGCTGTTAAACAAGTATGATAATGTGCTATCTATTAAAGAATAACTAATTTTACATTTTAAATTGTAGTACGTTAATTGATGTTCTTTAAAAATAATCTCCTACAATGGCTTGTAAAAAAAAATATTTGTCAAATATTGATTGATCTCTAGACTACATTACTGTAGTAGACTTTTGAAAATAATATCCGATTTTTTTTAACTACCTAGATAGTAGATAAATAAAATAAGACTTCCACTATGACATGTTTATTGATTTTTGTACAATTGAAAATAAAAAGTCTTAACACTTATTAAACTTCTGCGTGTTAAAAAATAAAACACACGTAAACGTAATGTATGAGCTATGATTTGGTAGCACACCATAGAATTAAATATTATAAGTCAAGTACTTTACAATTTCTAAGCAATAATCAGTGTATGTTTAATATAATATGCCCAGGTGAAGGGTATAAAATAATATGATGTGAAAAATATTACGTAATTAATCAATATTCTGTAGATAGCATATAACATGTCTAGATTTATATTTTTTAAAATTCAAGATAAAAAATAATGATAAATATATAACTTGTATTTCATTAAGTAAATGTATTTAAGTATGGCGATATTTCATTGAAGATTAATACAGTTTCATAACAATGTTCAACATTTCTTTCTAACTAAACTAAGATATTTTTGAAAACTTTTCTCTATACTATATGACATTGAATTTGACATGTAGTGAAGAAAAGGATCATGATCAACATGAATTTGGTTAACACAATGTTTATTTGAACTTAAAATGTTAGAATTCACGCAAATAACTCATAAGTCATGACATTTTCAGCCCATCCTTACTACTTTTTTTTTGCACAAAAGTCACATATTTGAAATATTAAAAGTTTTATTATTTTAAAGCATCACTTAATTAACTTGAATACCATAAATTCACTTGACACCTAATTAGATACCTATTTTATAGTTGTTTAATAATACCCATTAATTTTATTTTATTTTTTGTATTTAATTTATGATTTATTTCTTCTGGCAACTATCCTCGCTTTAGGTTTAGACTTTAAATATTTTAATGTACCTTACCTTAACTGGCATTTGTTTCAATTTTAAAATTGTCATTGGCCAATTATTATTAAAACTAGAAAAATATTTTGGCCCATGTTGATTATTAAACGTTTAAAGCAAGAGCTCAAGTAAATAGTTAATTATTTCCCTAAATTCAAAATCAATTGATTTATAATATTATATTTTATTTCATTGTGTCAACGCCACTAGTAGTTACATTGAATATCAACAAGGACTTTGTTGAAAGTGTACCAACAACCAACATTAACTATAGGCCAAAATATTTTTCTATTATGCATTTCCCATTTGTTTAGTTACCAAAAGCATTTATAATTTAAAAAAATAAATTTTAGTTTTTCTTTTGTGCAAAATATTATATTGTTTGCCAAACGTATCGCCGTTATATTAAAAATGTATAATGTACTTTCGTTTATGTTATTTGAACGAAAGTTTTTTCCACAGGGTAATTTAAAACCTAAAATAAATTTTTAAATATTTATTCACTTTAGTCAAGTGTACTTAAATATAAACTAATGTAACTCACTAAACGAGTAGTATTTTATAATATGCACGTACGTTTTTTTTTCTACGTGTCTTGTATAAGATCTCAAATGCACAAATCTATAGAATTTGGGCAAAAATCTATAATCTAGATAAACATTTTTCATTTTGCCATTAATTATATATTTATATATATATATATATACATATATTTTTTTTTAATTTATTTTAAAGTTACTTTATTTGTATAATTGTTTAGTTTAAGTCTGTATATGTAAATTATTATTGTGCTTAAAATGATGTTTTGTTGTGTATATAATTATTTAAAAATAAACTGTGAATTATTGTAATAATTTTGCATTCTTGACACTTGAATAATTAGAAATAAATTATATCAAAAAAATAATTATCAGTTTAAATTAATTATTCTTATGATATATTACGTAGTATTGTAATAACTTAAAAATAATGTTAACACCTTACAACAGATTTCTTCAGGAAAGTCTAAAGTTTTGGGGAGGTATCTTAGTACTGCATCATTTACATAACAAAGGGAGAGGGGTGCCCTTAGCCCTTCCAAAAATATCCCTCATGGATTTAGATAGATATAATCTCCCCATGGGTTATTTTAAACTAATGGTGTTTGTTGGGTGGGCTGTTTTTTTTTTTTTATTGGGTAGTGATAGTCATAAGAGATGCATCAGTGGTTTCTAAACCGTCAAAAATATCTCATCGATTAGGAATCAACTAAATATTTTCATAAAATAAAGAATCGAGGAGTGTGGATCAGGAAAATAGTATACTATTATTAAATTATATTTATTTGTTTTCTTTTCCGAAACTTGAAATTTATTATAAAATTATACTATGCCATTATTATATAGATAATATTGTTCTATCGGAAATCTACTAGAATGTCACCAACTTGTTGATTCACTTTCCCACCAGAAAAGTTGCTGAGTCAGAGATCAAAGTATTATTTCAACTACTTAACAATATGTGTACCTAGACACAAATAAAACATTAATTTAACAGACATCAACATTGTTTTATAAATAAGTACATTCATCGCTCAGCTCAGAATCTAAAACGGGAATAATAGGCATACAATCATCTATATAATATGAGGATAGTACAAATCTATTTTTATCTAATATAGATATTTTTAGCAGGTGTTTTATTTACACATCAATCATATTTATTATTGCAACATTTTATATTTGTGTGGTTCTCATTGGCGAGGGATCAGGAACCATAAGATTCAAAAAGAAAAAAAGCTGGTAAGTGGGTAACTTTCTTTTGGTGTCTAGAGATGTAGCGAATGCGTTAAATTTGATTTAAATGATATAAAATCATTGTATACAAAAAACGATTCTGAGTGAAGACGGTCTGGCAGCCCATAATATTACTAATTACCTACTAAGTATATTTTATGATATTATTGTGATAAAAGTAGTTTATTTTACTATAGGCATTAATACTACTTGAGGATAAATTAATTTTTGAAAATTTAAAAAAGGTCAATGTTTTGTGTAAAAATATAATAATATATTTTAAAAGTTTCAAGTGCCAAACTGCCAACTAATTACAACAAATAAGTATACTCCGTGCCACGAGAGAAGTAACCCGTTTCCCTACCAAATAGTGGTCGAATCCGCGCATCCCCCACCTATTTGACACGTTGGTGTTGCACGATCACGACCGTCAACGGTTGGCAACGTCATATAGTAATACTATTAGTATGTGTCATGTTATAAAGTGGGGCTTCGGAATGGTCGCTGCCGTCAGTATCCATGGGCGTAGGGGTAGGAGTATAAAATTGTTATTTATCGTTTAAATATTTCTAATTTCTAATTTCGTCTAAATTTGAACTTTAAATTTCTACAAAAGAAACTGTATATAATTATTGGGTTTTTTGGTTACAGTATAAACTACTTATGTGAAAACCTTGTTCTAAATTTTCAATTCTTAGCTATGAAAATTGAATATTTTTAAAAATTTTAAGTACCAAATAATTTGCAAAATTTCGATAAAATTATGAAATTTTAACTTTAAATGCTTATAAAAAAAAATTATGCCTATATATCTTTACAACCAATTTTATTGTCATACATATCATTTCAAAAATTGAAAATGTCTAAATAGCTCAAAACGAGTCGCAATACTTTAAACATTTTATTATACATAATAATAATATTATCGCGGAGGTTATGGAGGTATGGCGCGTTCTCTCGCTGAACAGAGTATAGTTCACTAGATGACTTGAAGCACTTGCAATGGTAGTTTATACAGTGTCATGTCGGAAAATCTCGTACGGTTCTCAGTATGCTGCATACCCAATTGTTTACTATAATTAATAGGTACTAAAATGGCAAAAATCGCCAAATATTTTAAATCAATACTTACACCATAAATAGGTGCTTATACTAAAACAATGCATTTAATAGGCTCCTTTGTTCATAAGTCAGTCAATTTACTCTACTTGTATTTGAATTATTGATAGTTTAATTCTATTTAATGCATCATATATGTAAACACATCATTATTATAAAATTAATCAGAAAACATTGTTACTTCCCTTATCAATTATTATTAATTAATAATTATTTAAGTTTCTTTTTTACATAGTTAAGTGTTCATTATTACAATTTAAAATTATATTATTTAAATACATTACATTTGTCAGATATATATAACAAGTATTTAAAAAAATAAGATCATTCACAAATTAAAACAATATTACAGTTTTATTGTTTTAAGTAAATTACTAGCAAATTTGATTGGTTAGAATACTGCTTATGAAGGATACACATACATAACATCATCAATATTTTCTCTGCAAATTGGGCAAGTCGAAACCTTTTTTTTTTTCACTTTTTCAAAACATTCATCACAAAAACACATATGTGAACATGGTAATAATACAATTGAAGCTTTAAATGGTTCAAGACATATTGAACATTTTGATAGTTCACACGGTTCATCTATAAACAAAAAAATATTGTATTTATGATAAAAATCAATAATACATTTGTATATAATTTTGTACTTTTAGATTTATGGACTTTATTTTTATTATTCCGATTTGTATTGTTTGGACGGGGATAAGGTGCAAAGCGAGGATTTTCATCTCGAGGCCGAGGGTCTTGTAATCCGGTTGCTTCTTCTATATTAAACATTGAACAAACCACTGTTCCAATTACTGCTCCTAAAATAAGCAAAACGTTAATATACTTCGTAACTCATATTTTGTATCTAAATGCAGTGGCGTCCGCAGGGGGGGGCCTGACCCCCCCATTGCCCGTATTATCGTTATTTTTCAAAAAAATATTAATCAAGTTAAACTGTCAACTATAGTAAGCAAGAAGTAAAAATCATATTTGTCTTACCAGAATGAATTCATTTTTGAAAGAACATTGTATTTGCATACCAATTTTCATAAATTATCTGTAACTTTTAGGTAAAAGTATGAACTACTTGTATGAAAGACCTTGTATTAAATTGTCTAGCCTGAGCTATATATATTTTATATTTTATAAGTTTTAAACTACAAATTAACTGTAATTTTGACAAAATTTGAACTTTAAATTCTTATAAAAAATAACCATGGTGCCTATGTAGTGTTTGAAGTATGAAATATTTCACAAAAATGTGACAACTTGAAATTTTTTTACACAAATAAAAACACAATTTATTTATTTTTTGAACACAATGTTCAGTGTTCTAAATTCTAATGACAGAATTCAGTATTTATACAATATACATGTATAATATTGTATACCTACTTGTATCATTTAAACATTAAAATATTTAAAAATTTTAAAAATTTTGAATACCATTTTAAATGTATAATACCAAAGGTTAGGTATACATACAGGTACCATATAGTTATGAAGGTAATTTATGACAATTATATGTAAATATAAAACTTATTTAAAAATATATCAAAATACTGACATATTTCATCTTTTTAAATTTCATGAAATTTTCAAACACTATGCCTATGTATGGTTAATATTTTAGCTATAATAAAATAACTTACGTATTACATTTTTAAGGTTTTTGACTGGATAAATAATTTTTTATTAACATTTATATAGAAAAAAAAATGTAGTTATTCAAATACAATCCAAGTGAAGACGGTAAACCAAACATTTAAATTAATTTTAATTTTTTTTCTCCGATTATTTTTAAAAGCACTGAGAATTTTCAATTTTGACCTCCTAAAAGTACCAACTAGATCTAATTTGCTTCCAAAAACATACACTGGGCATCGAAGCTTATGATCTACCAGAAAAGTTGAAAAGTTACAAACATTTTAAAATACCTCAAATAAAGGTCTGAAATTATTAGATTGGACAAAATAAAAATGTAACTAATTTTCAAGCCCCCCCCCCCC
>WHPZ01586046.1:26399-38571 GCA_016617965.1 Macrosiphum rosae
AAATCCTGCGGACGCCGCTGTCTTAATGTATCTAAATAAATCAATACAAGACACTGACATTCTTTCTATAATTTTTGTATGGACATATAGTGAATCTATTGTGTACAATTAAGGAATCTTACCAAACATAGAACCAAGTCTTCCTCCAGCCATAAAACCCAGAAATGTTAGTCCTCCAACAATCAGGGATGTTTTTACAACGGAATTGGGTGGCATTTTAATAATATATTAACACTGCAATCAGAAGTCATACGAGATTATTAATTAGAGGTACTCATTTGTAAATAACAAATTGTCTGTTAAAAAATATATTCCAAAAAATCACACCCTCACTTATATTATTAATCTAAAAATAGCAACTTTAAAACACAGCAATAAACAACTATGAAAAAATAAATGTCATGCAATAAAATAATGCCATAATTGAGTTTATGAACAATCAATATATCGACATGACGCCACATGTATTCTTCCAATTTTTTTTTCTGTTAACTAATATACTAAATAATAATATATAATATACATTTAATCAGATGTGTACTAATTAATACCTAGTCCGTATTAATCTAATCATTTGTGTGATGAGAGAGATTATTAGGCACGGCCTCTAAAATTTAAGAACATATACAGATTTTTGGCAATAATATATTATATTTTTCTATAGTATTTTTGAAGTGAGTATTTTAAATTATAAAATGTTCATTACTTATTTTAAACTTAAATATAAAAAAGCCTATGTGGGGCCCTAAATTTTACCTTTAAATTTGAAAATAGGTTAATTCATCTTAATATTAAAAATAACAGTATAAAATGGATTATTCCTAACATATGATTGTCTATGTTAGTATGTTAGTAAAATGGGATATAACTAATGTGCTAAAATGTGTCCCCAAAAGGTACAGCTGATGCCCTGGACCAGGAATCTGCCGTAAACTATTGCTCCAGTCTATGGTCAGCATCTTGATGCTGATGCAAAAGCGTACCTTAAGTATACACACACTTCAAATCAAAACTTATAGTAGAACTAACAATAAAAAGAAAAATCGGTGAGTTACAAGAATCTTGGTCAATTTTTAATATTACTGTATCGCCAAACACCAACATGGTATTATTATGTATTGTTGAAGACAACCATCATTTAAAAACTAAAAATTCAATTCAAATTTTAAATCAAAACCAAATAGCAGTGGCCTTTAGAAGACAAATCATAGTGGATTTACTTCTCCGTCTGTGCTCAACGGTAAAACAAACAACCTTATGTAATTATTATAAATAATACATCAACTGTCTTCAAAATATACATAAAACACTGCACATTGGTCCACAGGATCATAATTTTTAGTAGATATAATAAGTAATAAAACATAATCCAATTCTTTTTTCCCTCGAGCTTTGATTTTAGCTAATAAAATTTGTATACATTTAGACATATTTTTCCTCTCACGCAATTGTTTTAAATCTAAATCTAATGTTATTATTAAAAAATATTGATTGATTAATGTGAAAAAAAAAAAATGTTTATAATGTAACTATAATTTTATATATTTATTACTTTTATTTCAGAGTTATTTTTATATTATTTTATCTGTTTTCGTTAGGTTTTACTACACTTATTTAGTTTTTATCTGATATGTTTCCTTTATATAATTTGTAAAAGGGTAAACGACAAGGGTTTATGTCGTTGATATACGACATAAATAAATAAACAAATAATATATTGTACCTGATGTTTACTATATTTACGGTGGCGCTTAATAATTTTGCGTATTTCTGTAACGTAATTAATGCGTCGTACCTATTTTAACACTATACATCATTATGATATCATAATATTGGTTTTCTTTGGTGTATACATTACCGGTAGAGATATCGTCAACGGCGGGACATTAGCCAAAAATATAGTCGTGACCACTGACGTAATAAACTGTCTGAAAATCGAAATTTACAAACGATCGTTTTAAATATTGTTAAAATAATAACAATATTATAACATTAATCATTATTATATTTTATTGTCCGCAGCCCCGAGTCCGTGGAAAAAGTTTGCTCTAACTCGAAGAGGTAAACAAATAAAAATAAAAGGCGACCGATAACGCAGCAGAAGACGAGACGAGTAAACACACACACAAAAAAAAAAAACTATTTGTAAACAAAACAACTGATACCACAGAACAATACCAATGCTGATACCAATGTTCGATAAACACAAGAAACATATTGCCCTTATCATTTATCAATTCTTTGTGCATTGGCCACCACGGGTCTTCGACAATCATCAGTCGACTTCTCGAAATCCTAAACGCGTAACACGGTTAGACGACTTCCTAAGACTTACCAATTAATGGTCAATATTCATCAGTTGGTGGACTATAGACGGTATTTCGTTCCATAGAATTGATGTTCTCAACGACCATCTCGTTCGATCGGTTTTTTTGTTTTGTGTTTTGATCGAACGTTCTTACCGTGTGTGGTTTATAATACATCTCGCATTATATTATTATAATATACAGTAGTGACTCGAATAGCTAATACGATCGGGCCGTAATTCTGGAGAACAATCATGGCCGAAAGCTCGAGCCTGTGGACCACCAAGCAAAGGATTCGTCATTTAGACCTGCCGATTAAAAACTTTGTCGAGAACGCGATTCCCTACCAAGTGGAGACACTGAAAACGTTGAAGTCCAATCTTGCCAAGGTTAGTGTTTTGTGTAGACTACAGCTATTATTTGTGTTGTTCTGTTGTCGTGTAACTGTCGTTGTACACAGCAAAGACGTTTGGAGGACCGTAGCAGTATGCGTCAATTGCAAATGAAAGCCTCACAATCCATCAGACGCGCAAGAGCATTACTCAGGGAGATGGAAACCTTAAGAAATCAAGTTGCTGATGTCGATCTGCAGACCTTTGACAACACGATGAATCCAAGCAAACAATTGATATTGGAAGCTATCGATATGTTTAGAAGTAATTGTTTTTAATATTTCAACACCAATTTGCCATTGTGAGATTTATGTCATTTTTTTATTTACGTCTCGTATAGATGAAGATTTAAATGAATACAAATCTAAAGCTGTACTGGAAGAAACTTATAAAGACAATACTGAACAATTAGAGGAAGAAAATCGAAAACGCATGTTTTTAATATCTATTGAAGAAGAAAAACAAAAACAGGAAAAAATGTTAGCGATTGAATCAGATGTCAAAAATGTTGAGAAAGACATACAAGGCATTCAAGATCTGTTTCGTGATCTCAGTAAACTAGTAAATGTATGTATCAGAATCAAACTTACTTTTCATCTATTATTATTTATTAATTGTGCGTTATATGTTAATACGTTTATTATTAGTATAATTTTCCTCAATAGTTATTTTCAAAATTGCATAATTTCCGCTACTTAAGCTACTAAATTCACTTACCAAATAGAATACACACTTATTTAGATTCTACATGCAAATATATGGGTATTATAAATTATAATGAGTGTGTTACAGGCATTTAAAAAAAATCAAGTATCAGCCTTTAAATAATGTTATATTCAAGTTACAAAATATATCCACGATGACGGGTTTTCCTAAAACTACGCAAAGAAAAATCTTACATCTGATTTGTTTAACAGTTATAATTGAAAAGAAATCACTATAATTTCTTAGTGGGTGCATATATACTACTTTCTGAATGATTGTACTATAGTAGAAAACAAAAGCAATTCGATCTAGATATTTTGGGAAAAGTACAGAATTTATTGCTTTCACACAATGTTATTTCTTTCTGTGCACCCTTTTTCAGGCAGTCAAAAAATTTAAAAATTATCATGTAGTCATGTTTTTTGGTTGGTAATTGAGTCTAATTGATACTTTGTAGAAACATTTCTTTATTTTGTCGGTAGTTTTAATAAATGTAAAGAAACTAAACCTTGATACATGTTGAAGAAATTTCAGCAACTATGGGTTTAAATAAACTCCACTCAGAATCGTATATTGAATACAATTATTAATTATTGTTTTCAAATTTATAATAATAAGACATCACTATCATTCATCGAGGTGAGTGAAATGTAATAAATGCCTAACTTCCAATTTTTGTGTTCTGTCAATCTCGGATTCCATTATTTTATAATTTTCTAGAAATCTTATAAGTGAATATGTATATGTTCCAAAAGTAAGAAGTAAAATTTAAATTTAAAAACTCCTGCAGTTAATAATTTGTTCTTGAATATTTAAAATACTATTTTAGAGAAGTTCTTTTATATTTAAATTTAATATTTATGTTAAAAGTAAAATATCATACTTTGTGTCCTGTGATCAATAGTTTGATTCATGCAATATATTTTTTATATTGCTATATTAAAAAAATACAAACAAATCAAATGATTGATAACTTGTGTAGTATTTTTGTTTACACTTAAATTAAAGGAACAAAAGGAAGATGTTGAAAAAATTGATGCTCATGTTGAGACAACACATGAAAACGTAATTCAAGCAGAACAGTCACTACGCAAAGCAGCCAAATTGAAGAAAATGTCTTATCCGCTTATTGGAGCTGTGGTTGGGTCTTGTGTCGGAGGTCCATTAGGATGTTTGGCTGGTGCTAAAGTTGGAGTATTTGCCACTGTTACTTGCTTTGTACTAGGTAATATTTTCAATAATCTTATATTTAATACTTTTATTTTAATTTTTAACTTAAATACTTTGACAAACGCCTTACCTGGAGCTCGCATCTAAAACAAAAACGCAAATCTGTGAATTCTAGACTGCATCTTCTGAGACCCCTATTAAAATCAAAACTTTCTCTAGCCAACAAACTCACGATATACAAATCGATAATTCTTCCGTATTGGCTTTACGGCATCCAACTATGGGGGCCAGCAAAGCCATCAAATACCAAAACCTTGCAAGCATTCCAATCCATATGCCTACGCTTAATAACCTCTGCCCCTTGGTATGTAACCAACAAAAACCTCCACAGACCTTAATATTCCAACCCTCAACGACTTAGCTAAATCTCATTACATAAAATTCCACTCAAAACTTCGCGCTCATTCAAATCCACTAGTTAAAAATCTATCCACTACCTCACTCATTCCTAGAAGGTTAAAAAGAAAATGGCCAAGAGACCTGCTCAATGCTTAAAAAAAAAAAGATAAACTTACGAAAAACTATTAAAAAAAAAAATCTAATTTCTGGTCAGGTGGCACTGCTGGGAGCCTTCCTATCATGTTATTTATGTCTAATGTTCCTATGTCACCACACTTACTCATTATACCTCGTATGTTGTATAGATTGTAAATATTCTTAAAATAAAAAAAAAAAAAAAATTAAAAAAAAAACTTAAATACAATAATTGATAAAAGTTACTTTCATTTCCTTTTATAGGATTTACCGGTGGTAAAGTACTCAAGGACAAATCTAATGCCGTGGAAGAAACAGAAAACATAACCAATGATTTAGTTAATCAAACAGTAAAATCACATACCGAATAATCACTATTTTAATTAAGCAATTTATGACAAATTATTGAGATTAAAAAGAAAAGGGAATGGTTGACTTGTTATTCAACTTTTATATATTTTATTTACTTAATATTTTTATAATTCTATATATATATATGTTATATTTTTTTAAAATTGTATTTGTCTAAAGATAAATAAAATGAAAATATAATAACTTAAATTATATTATATTAATTATAATAGCTATAATTATAGGTAAAACACATTATTTATCCTCTTTATAATAAATTGTTTCTCATTTGAATTGATGTATATAGTTTAATAGAAACAACACAAATACAAATACAATTTAAATTTTAAACTCAGTTGGTCAGAAATATATAATTAAAAAAATATGAATATTAAATTGTAAGTATGAAATAAATAAAATATTTAAAATTATTTACTGACTAAAATACACAAATTGGGTACCACAAAAATAAATATGAACGGTCACATTGTACATCATTACATATTATTATATTATATATACAATAAAAATCACATAATTTAATTTTTATTAGTCCAGTCAAAAGTATATTATACGTAGAGACCCAAATTATAGGATAATTTGATACCATGACCAATCAGTTAACATAATACAAAAATGAATCTTTTGAAACATAAAATTATTTATTGCATTTACAGTTTTGATAAATACAGAACATTGCATTTAATGATTGTATGTCTAATTGCAATAAAAACAGATGAGAATTGTTTACTTGTATTCATATATTTGTATATAGCAAACAACAAAATTTATCCAGCCCGTTCAGGTAATCTACTAAGTGATTTTTACTGTACACACCAATATGTTGCATACAAATCAATGCCCAATTTAAACACACAAATCAAGTAAACAAAACTTACACTATTCTATAAATCTTAAATTAAAAATCTTTTGGATTATTTTATAAAGGACATTATTGTATTGTCACTAACACAAACTATAAAGGCTTATGCAATGTTAAATATAAAAATTACTGCATTATTATTCACAAAAGTAACTACAAAACAATCAATAAAAAAAAAAATTTATAACTTAAGAATATTCAATAGCACCCAATGTTAATCATACAAATTAGTAATCACATGTATTAAGTAATGTACACTTATAAGTTATGACTAACAGTGTTTAGTTGACAGATACATTTTTTTAAATCTTAAGAGTCATACTAGATAAGTCTTTATACATGTAATTATAACTATTACCACAAAGACAACACAGGTACAAGAATGAAGGAACCACAACAGAACCTACAAGGAGGAACATCTTTTTTTAAATAACTCGATTTAGCCTAATAAATAATTAAATATAAATAATATATACATATACAAAAAATATGGCTGGTAGCAGGTTACATTTAAATAAAAATATATGTATGAAGAAATTGGAGCAAAAAAATTAAAGAAATATTTACAATTAAACAGTAGCTAGGTTAAGTCTTCTAAATTTTATGAATAAATAAATTATTTAGATCAAAAGTTTTAATAGTATAAATGAACCTGAGTGATCACTTATTATGTATTCTCGTTTATAAAACAAAATATCTGATGTTTTCAATAAATAGATAAAAAAATTGTATTTTCTGTTACTAAAAATATTATATTTTTAATAAGAATTTTAAAATTTTATTTTTCTAAAAATAATTGTTGGTTGTTGCACACTATGATATTCTTTTTTATTATTATTAATATTTCAATTTAGTAATTGTACAACCTGTAAATGTATATTTTTCACATCATGCACATGTTACTAGAAAAAATAAACTAAATTTACAACATTTCAGAGAGGGGGCTTGTGAAGAGATCCATTGATGGAACTTATAGGTTAGGTTATGGTTAGGTTAGATATTTTTAATTTTATGTTTCATAGCCATTAAGAGATCACATGTAATTCAGAGTTCACTATTTTTTTCATAACATACAATTAGGAAATCATATTACATAAACCGAGCAAATAGTTTTTTTCCTATGTTAACCTTGGAAGTAAACACAGCTGCACAATTGGTATATAACTTCCAAACAATGTAAAAAAATAATTATAAACTAAAAGATAAATAATAATTTAGTTTTCAAGAATAAAAACCATTATACAAATACATTTTTTTTAAAATACATATTTGGTAATTTGTAGTAAAATTATCACTCACTTCATTATTTATATGGTATCCTACTAAAAAATCATTGAGCGTTGAAAAAATGTATGAACATCTAATTATTAAAGAAATATACATGAGAAATTAAACTACCTTTGAAATTGTTATGATTTTTAGGGAGAACTTTGTTCGAAAAGAACATCATTAGACTGATTACTAAAACTATAATCCAATTGTCCTCCTCCCTCATCGACCATATTCTGTACTATATTTGATGAATAGGAATGCTGCATAACTTGTTCATTCTTTAAAAATAAAATGTATAAGTAAAATAAATAATTAATTGGCAAAACTGTAAGTGTCTTTACTCGTTCGTGTAATAATAAGACATCAGAAGATATTAATGGACGCGTTTCAAAAAGTTCTCCACTAGTATTGGAACAAATTATTTGGTTGGTAGAGGTCTCTGGTTGAGTTGTTTGATCGGAAGTCTGTGTGGATGTTTGTAAAGAATCCTAAACATATTTTTAAAGTCTGAATACAACTTAAAATTAAATAGAACCATAAACCTATATTACATACGTCCATAAATGTAGGCAAAATTCCACATCGAGCCATTAATAATTGTTTAGTAATTTTCTTTAGTTCTTCCTGTTGTTTGACAATAGTTTTTTGTAACTCCTCTTGTTTACGTTTTAATTGATCTTGAATAAGATTTTCCTGTGACTATATTTATTTTATGTGTTAATAAATATAAAATATAAATGTAAATGTATCATCAGTTTTGGTTTTAATTTTTCCATAATTTATTGGTATTTTGTAATAACTTTGTAAGTGATGTTAATTAAAATAATATAGAATCCAAAATTAAGAAATAGCTTACATTAATTGGTATTACAATACTGTTGAAAGTGACATTTCTCCATTCCTCTTACTATGTTACTGTAGATGATAACTAATAATACTCTTATCTGGAACCTACGCTGATAGTACTTATATCTTAGGCACCAGTCGACCATTCTAAAAGTTCAAACTCATCTCAATGATTCAAAACATGGAAAATTAAAAGCAACGAAGCCAAAACAACTCATACACTTTTACTGCCCGATCAAGAGACGGGGTAAGCTCGATTTAAGTAAAATATCTCGGGTTTCTATTCAATACGAATAAAAGACCAAATTGAGACCAGAGACTCAAAAATAAATAATGTAAGCAACAGTTACTTACATAATCTTATTCTTATACCCCTCCTAAAATCAAATTCAAAATACACTTAACTGCCTAGTTTAATATAAAACTCCAAGTCGGCATCTAAACCATATAATATGATGATTATAAGTTATAACACCCATAACATAGAGATCTCTTAGTACTTAACAACCTATTCCTAACTATGCAAATATAATTCACAATGTGATCAGCTGTAGACTTCCTTTTCATGCTTTATCTGGCTTATATTTATAAATTTTATACAATTTACCTATTATATACATATTAAGGTTGTATAAACTGTAAAGAAAATTTAAAAGAAATGCAAAATTACAGCTGTTATGACATTTTAATTTGAACACTATTATAAAACTTATTGATACTATACTATTTTTATGTATATTATTTATATCAATTAAATTTTAAATTTGACAGTTAACTTACTGGTGAAACTGAGCCTGCAGGTAACTTTACTGAAGATTGTGCATTTTCTAAATAATTGTTGAATGTTTCAGTAACATCACGTTTACTTTCTACCAATGTCAATGACTCAACTTCAGAATTAGAATTTCGAATTTCTTCAATTGATCTAATTTTCTAAACATATAAAATATATTTGTTTACATTATTAATTATATATTTATTTGGTAAACAACATTCCTAGTATAATTTTTTAACATAAAAATGTATTTTGAAATGTTTAATTATATTAGAAGGTAAGGTTAATGTTTCCAAAAATAAAATTTCAATGTAAGTTGTTGAGGCATAATATAATGTCTCAAGAGGATATCGGATCATTATTTGTTTTCCTCCCAATGGCCCACGCACATGGCAAATTTGCGTGCTAAGAACATTAATTGTGTTGACACATTGGCTTTTTTACAATATTTTAATTAGAATGATATGAGTATATAAAATGTTACAATTTAAAAATGCGCATATTATCTTGCTAGAAAATTTACTGAGGCCATTGGATAATGGTTTAAATACATAAATAAAATTTCCAAAATCATTCATTAATAATTACCAGAAATAAATAAACTGATTGGTGATTTTTAAATAATACTAACAATAAAGCCTACATTTTAAGCTAATCAAGCCCAACAGTTAATAACATCATAACCCTAGGCAGTCCACCCTAGTAATCAATATTTACTAAATAATTAAGTTGATACAATGTATTTAAATACCAATTTCATATTACTATTACACGATACATTAACTATTTAATTAACAAACCATTTTTGGTGAGTCTGTACTTGGTTGATCATAATGTCTCTTTGGATATGAATCATAATCACTATTTGATGATTGATGTTCAATTTCATTTAAAGGAATGTGCCATAATCTTTTTTTGCTACTTTTTCTTCCGTCGTTAGTCTCGCCCTCTTTTTTAATAACATTAAAATAATTGATCACTTGATGATGGCAAACAATGAATTCGGGTTTTGAGTTCCATTGGTGGTAACTAATATAATATCTTGATTGTAACCATATCCATTGTTGGCCTTTGGTTAGAAACCGATAATAACATGATGTTCCTTCACCTTTCAGCATAACTAAAAAAATAAATACTTAATAACATGAACTAAAAATATTTATAGTTGTTTACTTACGTGCTTGGTGTGACAATATTACATCTTCTAAGTCATCAATATGGTAATACTCATAACCAGATGTTCCCAATACTTCAAACGGCATATACCCAATAATTGAAGGACCTCTGTAATAAAAATAAAAATAAACAAGGTTAAAAATTGAATGAAATTATTTTACAATAGATATTTTTCACCTATGATCGAGAAATAAAAATTTCCATTCTAAACTGTGTCTTGAGGTGAATTCACTTTTTATATCCTCCATAACCGGTAGTTCTTTTAATAACTGTGGAGTCATAATTCGGCCAATACCAACAAATACTAGACTATACATTCAAAATAAACATTGTAGTTCTGAACTTCATAATTTAAATTCAAAATATGTATGTCCTACTTTTGGTCATCTTCTTCACTGCTAAATGGAGACGAAATTCTAAGATTTTCCCCATGATAAATTTCACTACTTGGTTGAAAGTAACCAAAAAATTGCACTAATTCAAATTCATTTTTTTCATTTTTTTCTTCTTTATCTTTAAATGGGTCATGTCTCTTACAATGACAAGAAAATACAATTTGATCTAAAACAATTAAAAATAGATATTCAATATCAGACATCAGTATTTGTAATACCGATACATGTTATAGATTATTACCATTATCATAATTCTTTGAAAGCCTGGACTCTACAATTCGCTCTTGTAATAACGAATGATCGGCTTCATGAATTATTTTAAATATTGATAAATTTTCCATGGTTTTCTAAAAAAAAATATGTCATTAGAACCACTAACATACTAATGTATTGTAATGTATTATATAGCATTATATGCATTATACACAGCGCTTGAATTTGAGGGGGGTGGAGTAGCACTTTTTTTTGAAAAATATTTTAGCATTGTCTTTCTCATTATATCCTAATCGATAAGAAATTTAAATGTTCGGGTACGCATATTTTTTAAAAATATTTTTGCGTCTCCCTTCTATTTGTTTCCAACTCAAGCACTGATTATACAGCAATAAATATTGAAAATAATTAAAAATAGTACCGGAAGATAACCAAGGAGAGCAGTGACAGTTTCTGATGCATGGAGGATCTTTCCTAATGATGTAAATACTATCATGAATCCATCCAAAGCCTAAATAATAATGAAATTAAAAACATTTAGTTTAGACAAAAAATTTGTACCACAAAATTTACTTCTAAAATTATATGTGTGAATTCTTCATTTAATAGAAATGCTGGCTTCCAATCATTGTCTATTTCATGTACTTTTGATTTCAATAATATATCTGCAAATGATCAAGGTAAGTAATTTTTATATTTTACAACAGAATAAATAGACATAACAAACCTTTCTGTTTGTTTAAATAATTTATGGTTGTTTTCAAAACAGTGGACTTATCCATTTTTCTATTGGTTGTGGACAACATACGATTTAATTCATTGATTAAGTTGTTAAATTGATCCCTGCGATTCTTCTCACTTGCGTTTCTTATTTTCCTAATGATTAATGTTTTCATAACAAGAGATCAATGAATAGTGAACAACATTGGTCACGAAACATTGGTAATACCTACCTTTTGGTATCGACTCTATCGGTCAGTTCATCGTCATACTTGTCACTGTTGAAACAAGAAAAAAAAATATCCAAGTCACAAACAACGACAAACTACACCTGCCCAATCAATAAGTGTGAAATACAAAGTTTACACACACCGGTCGGTCGACCGATGCGATCAATCGATCAACTCTTGTGACATTTACGTTACACCAAAAAA
>WHPZ01586048.1:0-13221 GCA_016617965.1 Macrosiphum rosae
TTTGTACTTTAAAGGATTATAACCCAACAACCGTATAATCACAAAACAAATTAAGGGAGTATTTACATACACGATATACGATTTCAGTTTTTGGAACTTTTTTTTATCGAATTATTAAAATATACACACGTGTTACGCGTAAACGTACATTTGCAGTTAGTTAATATTCCATTCGGCATAATAATAATATAACGTGTGTATACCTATATTAATTTTATCATCTCTTTACAACGAATATGTTTACAAGTATACTTTTAATCAACAGTTAAACCTACTAAACCGGAACGTTGTTCAGTTCATGTTTCCACTCTGATCGTTTTGTTTTATTATTTATGAAATTGATCAGTTTTTTTTCCCACTGCATTACATATTATAGTGGTCGAAGGTGGAAAAAAAAAATTGATGAAAACGATATTTTAACACGTCAACAAATATGTGTGAAGAAAAAAAATCTAACCGTATAGGTACGTAAGTCATTTAGATATGCATATAATTCTGTACATTATGTAAATGCAGCTAAGGAAAAAAACGCGTTTTGGTTAATGTTGTATAATTATAGAAAAACTGCTGAGAATATCAATCATTAGATAGGTAGATACATTAAAAATTGTCAACAAAAATAAAAAATACCATCTCTGCATTAAAACCTAACAATGCTTAATTCTAAACTTTAAACGTTTACAGGAACACAATACACAATACACAAAGGCACATTATTGCTACAATATATAATAGGTAGTGAAGTTATAAAGTTCAAACGTGTTTTCTAAGTAGCATATTGATTAAAAAATTCTAACGTATTGATATAAATTAATTATATTCTTGATTTGCATAATACATAGGTTTAGTAAATAGTTTGGTCACTTACCACGCCATTATTCTATTATTAATTATTATAATAGATACTAAATATAACCAATACTCACGCTCTGTTGTAGTATCCGGAAAAAGGCCAAGTCAAACAACAGGTGATGAAAAATGCGAAAACAACAATAATTAATATATACGGTTTCAATTAAGAAATAGGTCGTATAAAAAGTGTTTACTTACAGTGATAGGGTCCTGAGTTTGAGAATAACAAATTTTGACCGGAAACAAAAAAAAAAAACATTTGGGTTAGTATACAATTTAATTTATGTGATATTTATACGTATAATATATGGGTATATATATATAGCTAAATATATATACGTTTATAAATATGATAACGTAACAAAAAATTATTATTATTAACCAACAAATTGCCATTTGATTAGTACCTATACCTACATTATATTTTAAAGCATTTATAACATTTAGGCATATATTTTTATTTTTCATATACTAAATAATAATTTGCTACCTAAGAAAGAACATTTGAGAAATAAAAAAAACAAAAGTTAGGTATAATTTTCCCAACTGTTTGATAACAATTTATTAGCCGTCAAGACGAACAGATTTTTTAATATAAAAAAATGGTTTAAGATTAAACTTAATGCATCAATATTCGCCCACACTTAACAATTACTATGTAAAATATATGTATTCTTTATATTCATGAAGTTACAAATAGAAGACATAAATAATAATTAGAGGTCCGAAACACACGGCTTAAAATGTTTAAATATCACTAAATAAATTTAAATACCAATATGTAAGACATATTATAAGTACTGTAAATAATGTTGGTAATTTATCTTCTTATTAACATGATCTTTATTTCACGCAATAAAAATGTAACCTATCCTGTTAATTACAGAGTTATTAATAGCATAATACCTATATTTTTAAACTTAATGTTCGTTTTAATTTATTTAATGTGAATTGCGTATAAAAACTGTTTATAACAATAAATATGTTTTCTTTGAAAACAATGTGCTTTTACATTTAAAATAATATTTATTTGAGGCAAAAATGATAACATTTTTTTTTTTTGTGTAAAATTTTCAAAACATCTTATGAAATCAAATGTAAATCATTGAAAGAAAACGTGCGTATTGATGTAGTTAATTATTGTAGGTATAGCTAAATATTACTTAAAAAACTTATTTAATTATAATAATAATATGTATTATACACCTTTACATTTGTTGATTATAATTACACTTAATAAGTGATTGTTCTTTGCCAATTATATATGTACCTAGATGTTAATAAAACGAATGATTAACATCATTATGAACGTAATTAAATTAATAAAACAATGAATACCTATACATCAAATGTTTAAAAAGAACAATACTAAAAAAATTAATGAACTTCAAAATGTTTTTATTTTTTAGTTTAACTGGAATCAATATATTATGTGTAATACACAATTATATGCATATGTATAAAATATATAAACAAATATCAAATGTATATACCACAATTCATTATTATATGGTTAATCAAACGATTTCATCAGTTAGAATTACTATAATTAGTAATTACTATCGAATTTTCTTAAAATGATCGGAAATAACTACAAATTATACAAGTCAAACAAGTTTGGATATGAACTAAGATAAAGTGGATGTACACGTAATATGTTACTAATGTTCCGGCGTCTATTGAAGTTAAAACCAATAGTCGGATTAATTTTTTTGTTCACTTTTTCGGTTAATACAACTTTACTCGTTAATGCGATCAATGCAATACACTATATTACACAAACTAATACACTGCTACATTATCCAACGTTTAAATTTAATAACTAAATTTAAAATGATCGCTTTTATCAACAATTTTTTGTCAGTTTAATTGTTGATTCTGAGTAAAGATATGAATATATTTAGTTAAAGTGTTAGACAGTTAAGTGATTCAACTAAATAAATAATAATAATAGGTAGGTACTAGCTGAGGAATGTTATTATTTTAGTTTTATCATTTGTCCTAAGAAAATCTACCAACAATTTGAGGGAAAATGACTAAAATTTACTGCATGAAATCAATATTATAATATGAACGCACGAGGTCCAGTCTCAATGTCCCATGTATCTTTTTTTATTCAACGTTTAATCGTTTTAGTCTTTTTACTATTTATGTACTAATTGTAAACTATTTTAGTTTTTTCAAATGTGAAACTTTTAACTGCAGATTTTGGTAATTTGGATTTTACGGTCTACTTCCTAAATGGAAAACCATATATGTACACGCAGTACACAAGTAACATTATTATAGCATTATCCTATTCCCATAATATATTACCTATATCATATACCAGATAACTATATACTTACAGAGCTTAGTGATAAAAAATCGTTAAAATTATTAAATAATATTGGATAATACCTTATTTAACTAATGTTGCGTGAAATTTAATTTTAGTGATATTTAAAATAATAATATTCAGTAATTTGTTTTTAAATTGCATTATTTCTACAATATTTTCATTAACTAATTAAAAAAAAAACAACACGTGTACATTAGGTTCTTGATGGTAAATTATTTACCTTGAGTATAATAATTATATTTCCTTACTACCCATTAACTATTATAAGTACTAATCAGTTCACCCAAAAACATTTTAAAATACAAATAGGAGTAAATAACATTATAATTATCACGTTAAATAAAAATATACCTAAATATAATATGATACACAGGCAATCGCATAGCAAAACATATGTATACTATTATAAAAGGTACAATAAGTATAGGTTTGTATAATATATTTTTCACATATTTGTAAACAATTAATATTTTAACAATAATTACACGACTATTGATAATTTATTGAATTTGAAAATTTTTTTGTTTTCCAGACTAACTTGTATATTAGGTATGTCATAGAATTATATGCGTCAACTTATACTTAATAGTCTTCCAGTATAATCTTCACCGTAAAACAACGTCGTCACTGAGTGGTTCATCGCATGTTATCGAACGAAGGATAATAATTCCGACGCTCAAACCGACATTAAAAAGTTTCGCGAAAGCCATACGGTAGTTTCACGTTTATTATTATTATTATTGCTTTAACCTACCTATATTACGGAACGAACCGACATCATACTCTCGCTGGGTCGACAATCCGATGAGGCATCAACGTGTCAATTTATACGATTTTCTCACGGTTCGTCGGGTAAAATCCCAACGGTATCATAATAAAAATATATAATAATATACAGCTGGTCGTTGTAGTATTAAAAACACGGGGATAAGCACGCATTATCATTATCGGACTCCAGCGAGCGAGCGCGCGCGTGCGCACGAGCAAAAGAAGGCTACCGGTGCGGCGGCCATTGGCGCGCGCGCGAGCTCCCGAGTGGCACTTGATAAAGACGCTCGGCTCGTACGACGCGGCGGCGGCGGATATTTGGGTACCCCGACAGCATCACCAACAGCGTACCGGCAGCAGTGATTAATAGGAAGCAACCCAAATCATTGTAATTTTCGTCGGTAGGTACATATATTATTATGTGTACAACAGTATAATATAATGTGTACACACCGACTGACACTATGTGCGTGTGTGTGCGAGGCTCCCGCGAAGGAACAATATACGAAGAAAATATGAAAATACAAATCGTCTGCGCTCAATTACATAGTACACTATATATATGTACGCTATACCACGGGTGCCCATTATCTAGTCACCGTCCTAAGTGGATATTAATAACACCTCTCGTAAACGCATCAGTGGCGGGTGCTCTCCTCGCATTTGCTTCTCAACTGCCTATACACATATATATATATATATATTTACACACGATCACATTACTATTATTATTATTATCATCATCATTGTTATTGTTTTATTGTACTATTATATTGTTATTGCAGCTAGCGAGAACACGTGTATACGTAGAGATTATAATATACGCGTACCTGTACGTCCATCCTCATTGTCATCATCGTCCCGTAACGACACAGACAGCAGCAGTAGTTTTTGCTGTGATTTCTATATGCGTACACAATATATTATTATGTGCGGTACAGCTTAATAAATTTTGTGTTCCTACGTATACTTGTACCACAGTATACTGCGTTAAGTCTTAAGACTCCACCAACGCAATTAGGTCAACGCCGCTGACGCAACCGAGTCTACAGTATAATATAATGTCTATTCCCACTCGAATAAACATGGTAATAAGCTGCAGACTACGACTTTTTTTTTATTTTCGTAGTCACTTAGAAATTGAAAAAAATTTTTTCATAACCACTTCAATTCGTTTCCTAAGTATTATGAATTAAAAGTACTTATATAATGAAAACAATTTTCGGTAAATTATTGTCTTCAACACATCCTAAAGACACAAATTCATAAGAATAATATGACAACTCAACTATAATAAGTTTAAACATAATATCATAAAAAAAAATATATCTATTATACACGGTATAGAACCTGAGTTTATTCATTATAGGTGTTGTAAAATTAGAAATGTTTAAGGTTAAGAAATTGCAAAGAATTACAGAAAAATAACCTATTTTTAAAATACTGTTGGACCATTATTTTATTTGCTAAAGGAGAAAATATGAAAGCTGACCCTTTTTTTTATCTTTTGTTAAAAACGATAAATATTACTTGAGTGCTATCGACATAAGTATGATAATGTAAAATGTTTGGTTTAAAAACATTGTTGAGTGATTACATATTTTTGTGTGAAATACCTGTCAGCTATACAAATATATATATATTGTACATGCATGTCATTAGTCATTAATGACTTGCTAAAGTTTAAGATAAAATTAAGCAATAGAGAAATCGAGTTTTATTTTATAATAATAGAATTGATAATATAATGATAGTTTTAAAACTGTTGATACATTACTATGAAATATAAATCATTATTTTTTTCATTTAGTCAATCTAAAGAAAAGTCGTGTTATCTTTTAGACACACTAAAAATAGTTTTACTTTGCAAAATATTTTGTATTTTATAGTATAAGTCTATGTTATTAAACTTAGTAAGTATTTGAATTTAAAACAGACAAAAAATAAAAAATATGTTTTAGTATAATCAATATGGTATTTATGGATAGTAATGCAACGGCTTGTATGAAATCGTAATTCTACATTCCTTTAATGGTGTGTACGTATTAGTTTTTCATTTAAACATAAACCATATAAAACAACCATTATGTTAATACAACTATTTATTTAGAAACCATTTAAGATTTTTTGTTTGTTTACTTATTGGAGTAAACCGCTTTACATAAAAAACGCGGCACTCTATAAAGATATTCCAATGAAAAAAAGAACTAAGTTTATTATATATAGTAAAATCAAGATAGTAAAAACCTATATGTCGCATAATAAACGTTTCGTATACAAATATATATAAATATATAAGTAAATACTAAATAGTAACTCAACCCATTAATAAAAACAGTGTTCACTATCACACGACAATCTTTATCACATCATTAAAGGAAACTCAAGACTCAACATAGATCTAAATAGTAGTCAATCGACTACGACAAATAGAGATAACACTATGTACAACAATCAAGTATAATAAATGTACCTATATGGCTATATACTTTAGTAAATTAAGATAATACTTTTTGGTTAGATAAGTATAACTATTTGTATGATTAGAATGTATAATATTATAATATGTATGCAGAATCGAAAACAATTGAATTTTTAAAACAGCAATATTCCAATACCTCCATAGTGCACAGTGCGCACTCTAACAGATTAATTAAGGGGATAACGATTTTTTTAGGAGAACCAACCTGTCCAACCTATAATTACCTACCAAGGATGATTTAAAATATATATGATTACGTGATATTATTTTTCAATAAAAAACTTGTTTATTAGACTGTGAGATTTAAAAAAAAAATTCTAATGATTTTGGAAATAGCCATTGCTTACTAAACTTAATTTTTACCATTTATTTTTAACTACAGGAAAATTCGTTAAATAAGTAGGTACAATTAATAATCTAGAAATATATCGCATTCCATATCATCATATACTTTCAACAAAATAATGTAGGTATATAATAGAGAACTACGAATTAAGGTTTAAATATAGTTGCTCAACCTGCAGCCAAGTTGAAAGCTGCCAAAATATTTAATAAATTCTGCAGTCCGTGCAGGTGACAAAATATAAGGTAGAAGAGGGTGAAATACACCGAAATGATATTTTGAGAATTTACGAATATTATAATATTATAGTCTTAACTACGTGTTCACGTATATTATAAAATACAGGGGGGAGGGTGCCCGTAAGTGGTTGGAAAAAAATAAAATTGTAAACCAGTTCAAAATCGGACGTGGGGTTCTCGTCGTAAACACAGATGGACTCAAATATTGTTTTTTTTTTTTTTTTTAATTATTATGGTCGATAAAAAAAATGATGCAATAAAACTAAGTTGCAGCAGGATTTACGACGCAGAATAAACAAGAACCGTAAATCATTGCGCGGGCCGCGACTATATTATAATAATATGTTTAAGAAACAGAGCGTGTTTTTTCGCCGAAAAGTGCATCACAACTATATATATTTATATAAACGCGCGCGTCTTGTATAATATAGTGACAAAGTCGCTCGAATAATAATAGTAATAATAATAAAAATACTTCTATCAAACGACCGGATGTCGGGAAGAAAGAAAAAGAATCAACAGTCAATAAATTACCGGCGTCCGGGACTTTAACGCTTTTTTCACCTTGGTCCGATTTCTATATATTATTTTATATACCGTGCGCGCGCGCCCGCTCGCCGCGCCGGACTGCACGAGAGCATCTCAAATTATTATTACAATATTGTTTATAGACGCACCGTGCGCGAGCCCGTTGTTTAATAGGCTGTTTAATTGCCAGACCGACGACGACGACGCGACGGCCAGCAAACGCCGAGTACAGCAAATACTTTAACTACAGGGTGTCCCTGAAAATAATTGTTTTTTTTTTTGTAATTGTTCGAGTAATTAAAAACCCGAGATAACCTGATCGTTTAAAGGTCAAATTTGTATAGAAAAAAAATAAATACAATGCACTACAGAATGATAAATATCCAGTTCTATTAAACGTTTGTACGAAGGATCAGCGTACCTATACCGTATTGAAGTGTATCCTATAGCCTAGTATATTATGCCTATGTGAAATTATTATTAATTTAGTTTCGAGTTTGGTCGAAGAAAAATAGATATATAACAACTGCCGTTAGTGTTCATCTCATCTAATATACATAATATACTGCAGAGAAATGTTATTTGGGTACGGTGTGACTTATATGCGCTACGAGATGACTGCACACTGTATATACGAATTTATATAAGTTTTTTTTTTTTTGAGTTTATTGTACACGGTGTGAGTGTGTGCAGTGTGTTTTTGAAGGAGGAAAAAATTATTACACACACATGATATACGTCGTCAAGGGTATCTGTGTATAATTGTGTGAGCACATATAATATATTTAATATATAAATATAAAAAAAACCAAATAAATAAAACAACGGCGCGGCGACGTCTGCTCCGCGGCCGGTCGCCGTAGACGGTACGGGTCTTGGCGGCGGGCTTTTAATTACGACGTCGTTTTCGGCTACGTCGACGGTATTTTAGGATTGGGTGTCGGACAGTGGCCCGGTGCCAACAGGACCGAAGATTTAGTGAGCTTAACTCGCATTCCCTCCCCCCTTACCCACCAACCCCGACGACGACGACCGGGATTGTGGCACGCGGTTTTCGAACGCCACCGCGATCCGATGGCGCATAATATCGTCGTATAAATATATCATTATTGTTATAGTAATACGTTAGTTGACCACGAATAACGAATTATATAACGTTTCGTATAATACACGTATTTGTATGAGATATATTTTGTTCACTGACGGTGGATTGCATCGGACGTTATTGAATCGGGTAAAAATGATATTAATTCAAGCGGTTAATTCGAAAATCTGACAGTCTTGCTTACGCGCGCGCGAAGGAGAATATTATTTGCATATTATAATAGTTGTAACTTGTAATTATTCACTGCACATATATTTTTAAGCCACACGTCCAACGGGGTCACGCCACACTGTGGACGATGTCAAGTTACATGTCATCGATTAAACTTATTTTATAACAGAACGCAAGCGATAAATCGTTAAACTTTGTATTAGCTATAAAATTGGAATACTAAATATTATATAGATCTATAATAGGTACGTCGGTTTAATGTAGGTATATCGTTTATTCTAAACATATTATAAAGAAACGTTTGAATATTTGGAGCGAAAGTCGTCGGATGAAATGCCTATAATATTATTAAAATAATTCTTTTAGGAGGATTTGCCATGTCATATAATGCACATTCGTTTGTTTATTTTGTGTACAGTTGTTGTATGGTCGATTACAATGTTGTACCTATACAAATATGGAATGTATACACAACGCGTATTATACTTGAAAATGATTTAATCTTATTTACCTTCGTTAGGTATATCGTATATACCTTGTAGTAGTATATATATATTATTTTAAAACAAATAATTGACGCGCGTGGCCGACATCTCAGTCGGTTGGACGGTATTATACAACAACGACAATAATATAAAAACGCAATATAGAATTGCACGTCCGGGGCGCCACCGCAAAGTCCGAAAATTTTACCGTCTGTCGGCGGCATCCGCCGATTGCCGAGATTCCATGACGCCCACCGCAAGTGCAACGCGCGCGTCCCTCCGCAGTGGCCGACCCTCTTCCACCGGAGCGGCGCGGCATCGTCCCCTATTATATTATACAGCCACGCGTTTGTATGCGATAAATAAAATCGGCTACAAAACACATACACACATACACACACACACGTATGATTAACATAAATGTGCGGTTAACGACCAAGACCGCGTGATACGGAATATAAGTATGTATATAAATATGTATAAAAAAAATAAAAAACAATAAATAAATAATAAGAAATAAAGAAGAAATACAAAACAAAACGAAGAGGAGGATAAATACCGAATGGAATTCGAGAGAAAGAGTGAGAGAGACGGTCTTCGCCGTCGACGACGCATAGACTTCTCCTCTCCGTATATATGTATAAATGAACACGCACACATGCGTATAATACATATATTATATATAGTGCGCGCGCGCGTGTGTGTATTGTATAAAGCTTGGGAACATTATTACCCCTTGCATAGTTGACCGCTCTAAGTGCATTTGCTTGTCGGGACCGACCCCGACCCCGTCCACCGCGGCGGCCCGGCCAATGGAAATATCCTCCTCCGGGTTCGCCGCCGCCGCCGCCGTGCACTGTTTTATTATAAACACACAACAATTAATTACCGGATCAGATACGGATACGGATCGCCGCCGTACGCGATTCTCATTTGAATCGGACGATTTATTATCCGCGAGACTATTTTTTCCCCCTTCTACTTTTCTTCTCTATTTTTTTCTTCCTTCGGTTTTCACTCCGTAAAAAAGCGTATGAGCGCGTGTGTGACATTGCGTGGTGTACATACTATATATATATATATTATGTATAATGCAGTATATACCAGATACCTTCACATTTTTAACTCGATAGTCTGGTAATCACCGCAGGTGATTTTGGCACAAATTTAAAATTTGACATACCTATACCGTTTTTTACGATATTTTTTTTATACCATTATCAATGTACCTACACGGATTGTTATCTGTTCATTGTACCTATAAAATATTTAATTGTGTGGTTAAATAGGTACTATATGTCATTACTATATCTGCAAGTCCTTATTTTTCACATTTCTGCAGAACACAATAACGTTAGAACAACAATGTACAAAAAGCAATTGAGAATTATAGTATATAGTAGTAATCCTTATCGTATTTTGTTCACCACATAATTATTATTAATTGGATTTATAAGAGTAGCGTATTTATCTTTGTAAAAACAAAATAACAACTAAAACTGTAAGCCATATTTTACTCACAGTCCACAGAAGATTAATATTGAACACGTCAATAGGAAGAAAATTTGCAGTAAGTAAGTACCTATATGAAGTCACACATAATTTCGTTACGCTATTGTAATCATTGAGGCAATAATGCAAGTAATTCCTGAAAAATCGTATTGTTCTCTCGTTTTGACGCGTGAATAATTTAACGTGCACAGGGCATTCGAAATCCTCGGGGAATGAATTGTATGAAGCGAAACTTTCCAAAAAGTTTGACTTTTTGCCTTTGTTCGTGAGATTCCTGGACATCTGTTCTTTTGACTTGTTGGAAAACTCGGATTTCCGGTCACGGCCCAAGAAAAGGAAGAGGAAAAAAAAATCGAAATAGATTAGCCGGTAACAATCCATTATTTTTAGATTAAAGTGTTATTTTATTTATGGTTCACACCACTACCGCCGTCGCCGGACGGGTTCATGATTAATGACGTTGGGTTAGCTTTATTGGCGTTAAGAGGGGAGATGAAAGAGCGGAGGGGTTGTATGTTAAGAGATACGACGAGGCAAATAATAATAATATATATATATATATTTATAATATATTATATAATACACACGCATACACGGACACGTTCACATATACACGACGAGACGCCAGTCTAGGATCGGAAATGATAACGACTCGGCCGGATATTTGATTAATCGTACACGGTTTCCTCCGGAGAGACAAAATAAAACTTAATGACAGCCATTAGTTTACGAAACGGGTTAACGAAAAAAAATAGTTTTTTTTTTGTCAATAGTAAACGTACGATACACGAGTTGTGCAGGAGTGAGGGTATATAGAAGGAGTGAATTAATTTTTCGTTAAACCGAGGTGGTTTTGGGTGTTTTTTGTAATCGGTTTTTGATTTGACACACAGTCGACCATGAATTTGTTCAACGGAATAATAACGAGTCGAAAACGGACAAGAAAGAGAGATGGGTATACTAAACACAGATGGAAAAAATTCCAATAAAAAGCTGTTTCCCGGCCAATCGATTTCGAATCCATCTGAATAATTGAACGCTCCTTATAACGGAGAGGGTCGCATATACATTTCGGAATTTATTTAATAGGATTTAGGGCGGAATTTAATGTATATTTACATTTTATTTTTTATATATTTACGTCATCTTCCCACTGATTTTATATGGACGCTATGTAAATAATCCTTTTAAAATATATTTATAAATTGAGTAAGGTTCAAGCACTAGTATTGGATTAAAGTATATATAATGTGTATAGTACTATAGTGTATACAATATATTATAATAATTCCTCGAGTGAGTACATAGATTTCAAATGTAATCATCATATTACACGCCGAACGGTATTTCAAACGATTAAAATGATACGAAATCAATTTTAATTTCTCTCGCATATGACATTGTTACAGTTAAAAAATAATTCGAAAAACTCGGTTGTTAATCTTGACATGAAATAACCATGTATTTATACGGCCAAACACGATGTAAACGACTTGTACACCACGATTAGCGTGCGGATAATACGATCGAGTACAAATTTGTGATTGAAAGATTATTATCTACGCTGTATAATGGCGGTAACTTTGTGACTGTCAAAGTTATTGCTATCTCTATAATGAGTGCCGCTTAATCATCAGATAATGCATGGGAACTTTAAAACAGCTAGTTTAATCAGTAATTACGATATCAATTCAATGTTATATAATAATAATAATAATAATACAAATAAAAATACCCAATTAAAAATACTAGCTAATGTGGTAATGAAATCAATTATTGGTATTTATAAATCGATAAAAAATAAAATTATAAACACACATATTATAAGTATACACATAAATAACCTCTCTTATACTCTCATGTTGAAATTTAAAATATTATCAAGTACATCAGCTATTCAGCTGCTGTAGTGTTGGGAGTTTAGCAGAACGTTTTGGCAGGGGAAATAAGGTACCTACAAATGTACAATTACTAAACTTTATAACGAATTTAAGAAAAGTTCTTTTTTCTTTTTATAAATGTTACAAAAAATGTTTGTTTTAATTTTTAAAGTGTAAAATGAACATTTGAATGTTTGATTATATAAATAAAAAATAAGTTGTAATTATATAGTTCAAAACAATACAGGACTGAATAGATTTGCTTTGCTCACCGCATGACGCTAATGTTATATAATACTAAATAGTGAATATTACAACAAATGTATATATTTATATATTTATTTCATCATAATTAAATTACAATACAATAATAATATTAATATACATATATATAATGTATAATAGATTATTAGTATTAGGTATATATTTAAAAGTAATCATGATAAATGACTGCATTTTAAAAATAATAGTCGATATTTAATTTATTATTAATTGAACAGAAAACTTTCAAGTTT